>JASDQU010685018.1:174209-184332 GCA_032191745.1 Picea mariana | reverse complement strand
CATGACTAGGGTTGACATCAATGACAACAACCAATCTTCTAACAACCATTCGAGATGGTCATTTCCCCTTCTCTACAACTAATAAATGCTTTGTATGTGTCTAGCCAAGGTCTTTCCAAAATGACGAGATGACCTTTGGCAGGATCCTTTGAGTGAATGACAAGAAAATCTACTGGGTACTCCCATGAGGCTAAAGTAAGCACAATATCATCTAACATTACTTCAGGTATAACCCTAGTTTTATCTACTAATTCCAAAATGGTTGGGGTAGGCCGAGGAAGAGGTTGTAATTGTAATTGTTCCAAGGTAGTAGCGATCATAAAATTGATGGCTGCCCCTAGGTCTATGAGAGTGTTTCCAATGGAGACCTCATTAATATTTATAGTCACTACGGGGTTTCTTGGGTTCCCATACGTTACTAGTTTTGGCTGCTCTGATATGCAATCAGAAAGTCCTCCTACCAAATGTACTATAGGGGGGTCCTTTTGCTTCCTACCTATCTTCTTAATACATAATTCTTTGATTACCTTACTGTAGAATGGAATGTCTTTAATGGCTTGAAGCAGGGGAATCTTGACACAAATATTTTTCAATTCATTCAAAATGTCAAATTCCGGTCGGGTGGTAGGTTTCTCAATTACCAATCGATATGGATAAGGAGGGACCTTCATAATTTGTGAAGGTTCATTTTGGGGAAGCTTGGGTTCTTGGTTTTTCGGGATAATAAAATCTTCCCACCTAGTGTCATCCATGGGTTGTTTAGTGGTTTCTTCTTCTTCTTCTTCCTAGATGACTACTGAAGGTCTCTGTTATCAGACTATTTGGTAGGTGCGAACACTAACTGATCTCCCTAGATCCACCTAGATCTAGAACAAAACATGACAGGACATGACTCTTTTCCTAAGTTTTGACCATTGAATCGACTAGTAGGAAGGAACAAGTAACATACCTTTATATCGCTTCCTAGGGTCTTTGTTTCTCCAGCTTCGCTCCAGTGCTCTCATGAGGTCAAGAACAAGACAACACAAACCAACCAAAGTGAAGATAGCACAATATATTCAACAGTAAACTTATGTGATGATCAAGGAATTACACAATAAAGTGAGAATAGCTTTATGGGAAAGGGACATGCCACTGTATCATATTGATTAAAAGTAAAGATTACAACCTGATCGCCTTGATGTTGCAAGCTTCCTTTCGATGGCTCTTGCCTCCAACACACACACACTTGCTCAATCCTTGTATGAAGAAGATCAAATCCTCTTGATAGACTTGCTAGAGTCTCCAAGCTGCTGTTCATGCTAAGTCCTTCACACAATTCTTTCACCTATTCTCCAATGAATCTTGCTTAACCTTTTCTATGAGAATTCCCTCAATATATAGGAGAGAATGAGTTATTTTCTTGGATAAGAATGATCCCACAATATCTGGGAATCCAGTACAAGGATAACCATTCGAATGCCAACACATCCTTCTAGAAGATTCCCTTCTAGAAACATCGAGAATTCATCTTTTTCCATGCTTTAGGAAGAGTTCGCACCCTAGATATTCAACACAGTGCGAGAAGTTCGCACCCTGGCTTAAGGCGGCCTGCGAGAATCAGGCATTCTCACACCCAAATGTATTAGCAGCCTGCGAACCTTCTTCAAAAATGAGTTTTCTGGGAAGAGATGAAAGTAACTTTTCTCAGGAGAAAGTTCTTATGAAGAGCCTGAGTACACCATCATCAATACATCATCATGATGACCAAAATCATGGGTAACAGAATGCCCCCCAAAATATGAGGTTGGAATCAGTGACAACCGAAAGACTTTGTAAGCTGCATGTGTGTGTCGGAAACCAGGAGCACACCTAATCGGAAACCTGCGAACAAAAAAGCATCTGCAGAACATCATATATATTATCCTGAGGTAGGCATTCCCATACTCAGATCACAGAATGATGACATTGTAGACATGGGTCATGGCCATCAATCATACACTATGGATCCATGCCATCAAAATATAGCATAGCCACTAGGAATACACTGTGGATCTATGCGAGAAATTTCAAATTAAGACGACATAGCCACAAGACATACACAGTGGATATATGTGTCGCAAAATATACAGACTCTATCGCAACTTGGACAAAAAGATGATATCCAGGGTCTTCAATCTCGTTGCCCAAAAGTATGAATCTAACCATGTGATTACACATGTCGAAGTCGAACATGGCGGAAACCACTTGATTACCGGTCATTGATGAAACCGTTAACAAGTGTGAGGGAAATCACCATTGATGTCAATGACTCCCAAGGTACTCTAGTACAATCCATTGAGTGTGAATGAATGAGTTGAATTTGAACATCCGATGGAATCTTTCGATTAGGGGTCAACGATGTAAACCCACTGTCGAAAGTGAGGAAACCTACCATTGAGGCATGCAAGCTCCAAGGTACCAAACAATTTCTAAGTCTTGATTCCGGATAATGAGCTGAAGTCGACGGATTAAAACTCGTCATAGGAGGGCCTTGATGTATCCCTCATCAATGACATGAAATGAGTAATAGATTTTGAAGGTGAAACAGAGTATGATGTAAATTGGACTGGACATAGGGAAGGTCAACACGGAGAAAATGGACAACTGTAGATGGCCGACTCTATATAGGTTTCAGATGGACTTCTCTTGAACATATGAATGACACGACCAATGATTTGGCAGCATCGACTCAAAGATGACACAGGGAATGACCTTGTAGCAAATTGAATGAGAGACAAATGGATTTCCCAAACCGGCTTCAAATGTAATGAATAGGGGGTGCCATGTTCAAGAGCGACACTTACTGCCAATCAAAATGAAGATGAAAACATATCCCTTTCCCAAATTTTTCCCCCACCATTTCTGGCGAGTACCTCTTTATTTTTACGTAAGATTGAGGAGGATAACATATGCTTGTTGATATAAGCTCATCCTTCGGACGAGTCCCTCAGAGTATGTTTAACGAACCCTAAGAAGGAGTGGTTCGGTCCCATTACGGGTCTGTTAATGTTTGTTTAACGAGTCCAGAGATAGAAAGCTCGAAGGTTTTTCATGATTATAGAGTTTGGAAAAACACTTAAAAGAGAACTCTCTCAGTTTCTTTTTCATAAAATAGTCTGGATGAGACCGAAAAAGAGATAAATTATCGCTCACTAGACGCTTACTTTAGATACTTTATCGAGCGTAAAAATAGCAAGGTCGCTCGGCTATCTTTTCATGTTTAAAGAGTCTGAAAAGAGATTAAAGAGGACTCCATAGGGGTTCTTTTTTCGTATAACCTTGTTGAGCCCAAAAAAATAATAAAAGTATGCTCGATCGCATTCTCATGTATTTGCGAGGGCAAGAACGGACAAAGACCACGCTCGAGGTTTTATAAAAAAACCATAAAAAACAACCAAAACACACGATGACAAAGAAAAACATGTCTGCATCCTTGTATTTGACCATCAAAGTTGTTACGCCTGCAAAAGTTACACTCAAAAGGACATTAGGGATTTAGGGTTTAATAGTTAAATAATCATAAAAAACCAAATGACATAGTAAAAGTAAATAAAAAGGAGTAAATACTCTTTTTACCATATCATTTTTACCTTTCCACTATTTGAGCTCAAAAACCCCTCTTTTACCCTCCAAGTTCGGCATCAGATTGCAGGAGTTACGAGTGTCCATTCAGTGAGCCGTCAGTGACAGTAAGGAAGGCTCTTTGTCCTTAACACTTTCATGGTTTAATTTTGCAATTTCATTGGTTAAAATTCATTTTTGGGTTGATTTTGCAAACCCTACTTGCGCACTGCCATTGTTGTAGGCGGGCTACACAGGACCTGTGAGAATGGGGCATTCTTGCAGGTGAGCCTAAGGAAACCTGCGAGGTTCTCGCACTATGCCCAAAGGGCACCTGCGAGAACCGCAAAGCTCAATTTTTTTAAAAAATTTTACTCAATGAAAGAGAATGATTTCATGAAAAAAGTTGCTAATCTTCTTGTTGTGCCTCTTATGCAGATAATTGGCCATCAAAATGGTGCTTGAATGGTGCGAAAGGGAGCACGAACAAGACAATGTAATTGCCGAAAATCATCCACCTACTATTGCTGCTTTGAGAGATTGTGGCCTCTTGAAGTACTTTCATATCCCGGGCATGAGGGCCCAAGTCAGGTTGTTAGAGTACCTGGTGCGTATGTGGGACCCTGATCAGCAGGTATTTCATGTGGGGGTCCACACACTGTCCTTAGATATTGAGGACATTTACTTTTTGACTGGATTTTCACGGCCGGGGTACTATGTGAGCCTGACTGGTAGCAGAGGTGGTGGGCTGCCTATGAGTGAGTACTGCCATTTACACTGTGTTCTCGAGGCAGAAAGAAGGAAAGGAAAAGTAGCTATTTGGGGGCTACGAGGTTTGAACCTCTGTACTATCCTATTCACCATAACCCGGATGGCTGGGAGTTCTGCTCCTCTCATGGCACTACAGAGTTACTTCTAGTATGCTATTGAGTGTACTGAACCTTGGGTGTTCAACTGGGCAGATGCAATGCTTCGTAGCGTAAAAAGATAGTTGACCAAATGAAGATGAGGCAACCTGAAGAAATTCGGGTATGGATCTTTGTTGGTGTCCTTCTTCCTTAAGAGGGTCCCATTACGGAGACTGTAGGTTGAGTGGAATATATCGGCTCCTAGGGATCCAAGGATGCTGAGATGGTGTCAGCTTATGGCCCGACACGTGGCTGGACCGATCATCAAGTATGATGATACTTTCTTTGACTGGCTTCAACCACAACTGTTGATGGTTGACGACTATGCTTATGCCGGGTTGGATTTCTGAGGAGATCCAGACTTAGTACTACCAGAGGATGCTCAGTGGGGGGACCTTGGTAAGAAGTACACAGATTTTTTAAATGTTTTGTGAATTTTTATCATATTCAAATGTTTTTGTTTTATATGTTTGTCCAAAAACTAAATACAAAATCATTGTTGATGTCACAGATGTTGGACCTTACAGACCTCCTGGTACTTCTCCCATTAAGTGGCGAGGAGAGGTAGCAGAAACACCATAATATGCTGAGGATTATCAAGTGGTGAAACAAAATATAGAGGGCTTGACCGCAGATATTCCAGACATGTCCCTGGAAGAGGTTCCACGACACGATCAACGTCACACTGTAGGAGTGTCAGGGTCCATGAGTCGACTGCTCTGTAGGGTTTCTCAGGCAGTCGTGTGTTACCATGAACGTCATCCATGACGCCATTTTGTAGAAGCTACGAGCTCTGGATTTTGACATTTTGGTCTTCGGGCAAACTTTTTGTAAAAAACTCTTTTGATCGTTATATATATAGATGGCTCCTACCGGTTTACCTTATATTGTGTGAATATTGATGTGATTGATTTATAAATGATTCAAATGTCTGTCTAATACATAGTTAGCCAATGCATCTGTTAATGTATTTAGACATCTAGGAATATGTTGATATTCAATGTAATCAAAGTAACGTTCCAAGAGGCGAATTTGCAAATACACCCATAACAAAGTAGGACTTTGAATAGTGGAGACATTACTTAACTGTAGTACTACAAGCTACGAATTGAGTCGCACAACCAAATGACGAATTCCGAGCGAGATAGCATCAACCAATAATTCAATAATGGTGCTATACTCTGCAATGTTGTTAGTTGCATGGCCGAGGCACACACCTCGTAAGGAGACAAGTTCGTTTGTAGGAGCGTAAATTGCCCACACAATGGAAGCATGGTTCTAAGTACTACGGCTAGCGCCATCAGCGAAGCCAACATAGGGTAGCGAAGACTCCAACATCTGGAAATCAAACACAACGTCACATAAGGGCGGAGACCAAATAACGACAAAAGCAAGCTATAGTAACACACAAAAAGTATGATACAATAAAATTACAAGTACTCATGCACAAATGATGTTATGCATAGTATTTCTTCAAGTACAACCCATTCCTGGGTTCACTCAAAGGGATACCATCGTAATCTACCAACTCATAAGCTCCTTTTTCCAAAACTCGTCGAACGATATAAGGACCTCACCACATGGGTTCAAATTTCCCAGCTCCTAACATATCTCGATCTTGTTCATAGAGAAGAACAAGATCACCTTCGGAGAAAATGCGAGGCTTGACATGCTTGTCGTATTGGGCCTTGACACACTTTTTTTGAGCTTCTATGACTAGGGTGGCATTGCGTCAAGTTTCGTCCAATCGCATAAGATACAATAGACATTCTTCCTCAACAGAAGTGTTGGGTAGGAGTTCAACAAATAGTTTTAAAGAGGGTATCTCGCATTCAATAGGGAGAATGTCTTCCACACCATAGACTAACCGAAAAGGTGTAAACCCAGTAGCGGACTTGGCGGATGTCTAGTAAGCCCACAATGCCGAAAACAACATTGTGTGCCAACTTGTTTTATGAATCCCTATCATTCGTCGGAGCATAGTTATGAGAAATTTGTTAATCGCTTCAACTTGGCCATTGTCTTGTGGATAATAGGGTATTGAGTTATCATGGCGAAGACCCAACTTTGCAGTAAGTTCATACATCATAAAATTCCTAAAGTGGCTACCATGATCAGTGACGATAGCTTCGGGAACACCAAAACGAGCTATGACATGATTAAAAAGGAACAATGCTGTGGTCTTTCTAGTGTTGTCAAATGTCAACATTGCCTCGGCCCATTTCGTAAAGTAATCAACAACTACAATAATGTAACCATGCCCCCCGATCGAGTGAGGGTGACATGTCATGAAATCAATGCCCCATTTCACAAAGGGACCAACTGAGACCACAGGGTGAAGAGGAGTAGGATGTGACCGGATCTTGTTATTATAGGTCTGGCAGGCATGGCATTTCTGAACGACGATGATGCAGTCGTTAAACAAAGAAGGCCAAAAATACCTGGCGCGTGAAATCTTTTGGGCAGTAGCATACCCATACATATGACCACCACATGCTCCAGAATGGTAGTCATTCAGAGCTTTCTTGGCTTTGTCGAACGTTAGGCAACGTCGAAAAACAAAGTCAATCCCCCGACGATAAAGAGTATCCCCAAGAATAATGTATTGACGAGCTTGATAGCGTATTCGACGTCGTTCAGTACTGGAAAAAGTTGGCCAGAATGTCTGGGTTTGGAGATATATAATGATATCCCCATACCAAAGATCATCAGTGCTAATAAGGAAAAGAGATTCATCGGGTAATGAATCAACTGCTTCATTTTTCGTTGCAGAATGGGGAAAATCACATATCAACTCAGCAAAAACCAAGGACTTCTTGGACTTGGCACACTCGAATTCCAAGTCAAACTCCTGGAGTATCACAATCCATTTGGAGTATTTTCCCCCTAGCAATTGACGTGTCAGAATGTGTTGCATGGGGTTACAATGAGAAATCACTGTAGTCTTGTGTGAGAGGATATAGTGTCGGAAGCATTGGACGGCTTGGACGATAGCCAAGGCTAGTTTCTCGACATGTTGATACTTGATTTCAGTTGGTGTGAGACTTCAACTCAAGTAGTAAATAACATGTTCGTCGTGAGCATCATCCTCTTGAATGAGAACCATACCAATAGTGTACTCCGAGGCAGCAAGATAAAGGAAATAATCACGACTGTAATTGGGGGGAAAAATAAGCGAAGCGCGTGTTAGGGACAATTTCAAAGCCTCAAAAGCATTGTTGGCAATGGTATCCCAGACGAACTTTGAATCCTTCTTTAATAGCCGCGTAAATCCATGAGTTATCTCGGCGTAATTGGGGATAAAACGACGAAGAAAGTTTGCTTTCCCTTGCAAACTTTGCAACTGGCGAAGTGTAGAAGGAGGAGGGAGATTAAGAATCGCCTCAACCTTTAAAGGATCCACCCGGATCCCTTGATGCGAAACGATGAAACCTAGAAGACGGTTGGATTCCACACAAAAAACACACTTGTGAGGATTCAAACGTATACGATAGAACTGACAACGAACGAAAATGTCTCGGAGGTGGGTTGGGTGATCGACTCTACGCATTGAATGAGTGGGTAAATCATCCAAATAGGGTTGAATGATATGCTTGATATCATGGAAAGCATAAGACATAGTGCGTTGAAAAGTTGTGCCAACGTTCTTGAGACTGAAAGGAAGTTTCCGATAGGCAAAAGTACCCCAAGGACAAATAAAAGTAGTCTTATGTTGATCGTCGGGAACAATGTTGATTTGATTATATCCGGAGAAACCATCCATGAGAGAGAAGATTTCACTTCCGACGCAGTCATAGACAATCTGATCGACGAAGGGAATAGGAAAGTTGTCTTTTGGACAAGCTTTGTTAATATCCCTATAATCAACGAATACACGAATCATGCCTTGTTTCTTGTCAATTGGGACAAGATTGGAAACCCAGTCTGTGAGAGCCACTGGATAAATAAAGTTGGCTTTCAGAAGTTTCTCGACTTCAAGCTTTATAGCAACCTCTTTACGTGGGTGAAATGGACGAAGGCGTTGCCGGACGGGTTTAGCATCAGGATATGTCTTTATCTCATGTATCACAATCTCAGGGTCGATACCCGACATTTCTTCATAACTCCAGGCAAAGATGTCACAAAATTCTTTGAAAAGGGAGGTGTAGGTGATAATTTCATTGGAAGAACACGAAGCTCCAATGTGGACATTCTTGATGATACCAGGTTTAATGGATATGCCAATGGGAATCGTGGGTGAGATATTGCTTAAGTTCCCTTCGGAAAACACATCATGTGCAGACTTGGGAACGGTCGAGATGACGACAATGGTCGACGGGGTCGAAATCCGTTGGTAGTTTTCAAGAGTATGTTGCTCCAGAAAGAGTATGGAATGATGATGCCCACCATCCCAATGGGTTTCCTCCATGACAGACATGATCATCTCGTATGTGGGAAAACTTACACGGAAAGGATCCGGAGACAAATCATCAAGAGAGGGGGTGGAAGGTGTTGTCGATTGAATGGTCTTATAGGTTGATTCAACCGGACTTAATTTTATTTCATCATCGAAATGAATATGATCTCCAGGGTTAGGTACTATCCAAGGGTCATGAGATGCAGGAAGTTCGTGAGGCAAGGTAGAGATCATGTTGATGGAAGCAACAGACGGGCATGGAACATCGGTCGGTGGAATGGGGAAAGTACCCATTAACGAAGAATCCTTGAGAAGGCCTGTTGTAACAGATTTTGAAAATTTCTCTACTTAGTTTCTTCATCCCAAATGTGTCTGAGAATCACATCAAGCTTATAAATTAACTAGAGATCTCAACTCCATATTATCTATAAATTACATCAGATTTGCTGAAAGACTTGTAGGGCTTTTTGGGAAGACAGTTTGTGTTTTGAGGTAGAAGAGTATTTACAGTATATCAAAGGATGCCTCAGTAACCCGAGAGCTCATGAGAAACTTACTCGAAGAAGTGAAGCTCCAGGTCCTCAATTGCATGAACAAAATCCTAAAAATAATGGCATCCAATACACCACTCCACAATGATCTATTGAAAGATATATTAGAGCTCACTGTCAAGTTTTACAGATCTAGGAATTCTTATTTTGAAGATATATACACTTCTATACAAACTATATAATGACCATGATTTTGGATGAGAGTTCTGATGACAGTTTTACGCAACAACCAACATGGCTGAAAAGAGTTTAAGTATTTCGGAAGAGTTTTCGCTTATGACCCAATTCGACTTCCTCTTACAGATGACCCTGCTCAGGTGCTTTACAACCGCAGGACACTGGAGAAGATATGGGATACTAAACATAGTGCTGTTAATCTATACACCTGCCATCCCTTCGACATTAGCTATGCCATACCTCATATTGAGCTGAGGCAACAGATGCGGCAATACATAGAAAATAATCAAAGCCTATTCAAAAGCCTAGGAGTTACTGTCATTTCCGACTATACTTAAATGTTGAGAAAGAGAGAGATGAAAAATTTCTTGAAGAAGCGGATTTACAATTTTGAATGTCTAGTTCATACCTCTCAAAAATAAATATACCTCTAGATCTTCTGCCATGTTGGAATGCCCTGTGGTAGGACTTTAATCTGCTGCATATTTATTGCCAGTACCGTGAAGAAA
>JASDQU010685018.1:143010-173969 GCA_032191745.1 Picea mariana | reverse complement strand
GGGTTTTGAAAATTTACTCGGGTAGCATCAAATACTTTCTTCAAAGCGTGAATTTGTCTTTTGTTTTATTGATGTCACTCTCGATATGTTAGCTCGACGCTAGAATTACATATACAATGAAGACCTCTACTACGGAACTGCAATCCTCAAAGCTATCTGGATTAAAAATTACCGCCATGTCCTAGTGTTTCAGTACTACGTGGACAACACACACCGCGCACCAATCACACGATTTCAGGAATTTGAACATCATTTTTCACACTACGCTTTTTCCTTCGAAATTCCGAAAGCTGATTCACAGTTCCATCATTACGCCGACGGATGACAGTCGAGGAACTGGAGCATATACTAGTAGAAGTTAATATATACATGATACCAACTTCTGGAGAGCTTTCTCCAATAATAACCATGGCTCATCGCGAAAGCAAGAGGTGACTCAATTTGGATTACATACGAATACCGGGAGAAATGGCACAAGACTTGTGGATAAGCAATGAAATTGCCTTTAGAAGAACAAGACATTAAAAAGGGTAAGCAGGATACTGTAAAGTTGATCGAATTAATAAAGCAGCAAAAACCTGCATCATCGCCCGAATTAAGGAATGAAGACGAAAATTATTTCATAAAACGTCCTGGAAGAGCAAAGGAGTCTCCTTGATTTATTGTATGGTCCACTTATATGAGGACACCAGTAATTTTGATCTGATCGATAATGCTAGAAGAGATAATTATATCATTGACAGTGATATAAAAAATGGGATTGTTACGGCTTATGAAAAAAGCTCCCGTTATTAATGATGCTATCGAAGCCTGCTCCAAAGCATGGGATTTGTTGGAGTTTGTTGACAGTTCCGACAGTGTGGAAGAAAACATAGAACTCCAGAATCAGAGGAACATGTGGAAGAACCATTTTAGGAACCCGGAGGACCTCCAGCAGCGTACGAAGAACTTCAAAGATCCATTGCGAACATGGAGCAATTTGCAGAAGATGGGCAGGTATATCATTGGGATCTTCGAATGAGGAAATGCATTCACAGAGGGGTCTGCTATGCTGTAATGAAGTTCATCGGAATCAACGAGAGAAGACTCTTGCTGGCCTTCACGAGGAACGTTTTAAACATGCTGATTTGCTACTGATGTAGCTATTTGTGGTCTAGATATTCCGAATGTTGATCTGATTATTTATTACGAATTCCCGACAGCTGCAGAGATTTTTGCGCATGGAGGCGGATCAAATACTGTTATAAACAGTTCAGAAATTAGGATTTTGTTTGTGCTTTTAATTTAGTTTGGATTACTTTTATGATTAGTTAAAGACAGTTGAAGTTAGTTAATTTTTGGTTATGATATGATGCAGATTCAACCTCCTTAAGAGAGGGAATTTATATAAATATGCATTCATTGTAAAAGAGAAGGCCAGGGGAAAGCTCTTTGGCAGAGAGCTCCTTTTGGAACGCAGAGTTATTTTAAAAGCCGGGAATGGAGTTATACAGAGTGATATGTCCACTTGACATTATGAGATTCATCACGGTCATTTCTTTCACTATGTTCTCTTTTTTGTCATATTATCTATCTCTTCTATCGACTCAGTTAAAATCTGTTTGGAATTCATTTTATATGCTCCTTACACACGGTTGATAAGAGTTCTGTTTTCAATGATGACTGGTCAAAATTCACTCCAGATAAGTGCTCTGTATCTAGTTGTCAACCTTCAATTTTTTCTTTCAAAGTTGTAGTGGAAATTCATCCTTGATAGATGCTTTCACTGTGATGGCCTTTTCCTTTCCTTTTTCTGCTATTATATCATGATTATTTATAGTTGAAAGATAGACTTACTTTGCCTCATTTTCTACAAGTAATGCGATCACCGCTATGTTCTCCTTTCTTTGGTTTTCACTTGACTCCATGCCCAATGGACTCTTTCCCTGGTCCAACCTCCAACCTTATTAAAAATCTTTTATGATAAGAAATATGGCCTTCTTATTGTGATTATTGAATATTTCTGAGTAAATAGCCCTTGGCTGTTGAGAGAACTATCTCTGAGTGTATTAGGTTAGAAGTATACTCAAAATAATTTTTAGGGATTGGCTTGCTGCAACCCAAGTCAAGTTCCGAACAATATATATATATATATATATATTTTTAAATGTGGTAAGGCTTGGCTCTATTACAACCTAGATTCAACTCTTGCGACAACATTTTTTGGCGCCGTTGCTGGGGAAGGAGGACGAAGTTATCTTCCTTGGGATACTACAAAATTTCGATCTATCTCCTGATGGTGAACATGGAATAGACGATCAATTGGCTGTGATTGTTCACCTAGCAACTCCCTGGTTCGTACACTCTACATGTTTTCATTGGCGACTCCATTGGTCTTAAATGTTGAATTCCTCCACTGCTTGAATCGCTGCAAGGTGTTACGTGATGAGGTTCAGAATTTTTGCAGGTCACTTTATTGATGCAGGCATGTGGTTTACTGTTCTTGGTACTTTACTGGAAAGTACCATCCCTAGATGGAGCCTATGTTGTAACAGATTTTGAAAATTTCTCTACTTAGTTTCTTCATCTCAAATGTGTCTGAGAATCGCATCAAGCTTATAAATTAACTAGAGATATCAACTCCATATTATCTATAAATTACATCAGATTTGCTGAAAGACTTGTAGGGTTTTTTGGGAAGAAAGTTTGTGTTCCGAGGTAGAAGAGTATTTACAGTATATCAAAGGATGCCTCGGTAACCCGAGAGCTCATGAGAAACCTACTCGAAGAAGTGAAGCTCCAAGTCCTCAATTGCATGAACAAAATCCTGAAAATAACGACATCCAATACACCACTCCACAACGATCTATTGAAATATATATTAGAGCTCACTGTCAAGTTTTATAGATCTAGGAATTCTTATTCTTAAGATGTATACACTTCTATACAAACTATATAATGACCACGATTTTGGATGAGAGTTTTGATGACAATTTTACGCAACAACCAACATGGCTGAAAAGAGTTTAAGTATTCCGGAAGAGTTTTCGCTTATGACCCAATTCGACTGCCTCTTACAGATGACCCTGCTCAGGTGCTTTACAACCGTAGGACACTGGAGAAGATATGGGATACTAAACATAGTGCCGTTAATCTATACACCCGCTAGCCCTTCGACATTAGCTATGCCATACCTCAGATTGAGCTGAGGCAACAGATGCGACAATACATAGAAAATAATCAAAGCCTATGCAAAAGCCTAGGAGTTACTGTCATTTCCGACTATACTTAAATGTTGAGAAAGAGAGAGATGAAAAATTTCTTGAAGAAGATGATTTCCAATTTTGAATGTCTAGTTCATACCTCTCAAAAAGAAATATACCTCTAGATCTTCTGCTGTGTTGGAATGCCCTGTGGCAGGACTTTAATCTATTGCGTCTTTATTGCCAGTACCGTGAAGAAAACAGGGAGTTATTTTTGTCAATTAGAGGGTACGCATACCTGTTCGAGGTCATTAATGGATCACTAATTCATTTGTTGCGCAAGTACTATAATAATGCCAAGGAAGTGTGCACAGAAGTGTTAAAGATCGTGGATGTCATCGGTTTGGAAGACCACCACTTGCAGACGACACTCGAAAACTCAGTATCGACCTTTATGTGCATTTTGTATGATGTTGTACAAAACGAGTATTTGAACATCGTTTTTCACACTACTCTTTTTCCTCCAAAAGTCCAAAAGCCGATTCACGGTTCCATCATTACGTCGACGGGTGACAGTCGAGGAACTGGAGCATATACTAGCAGAAGTTAATATATACATGATACCAACTTCTGGAGATCTTTCTCCAATAAGAACCATGGCTCGTCACGGAAGCAAGAGGTGACTCAATTTGGATTACATACGAATACCGAGAGAAATGGTGCAGGACTTGTGGATAAGCAATGAAATTTCCTTTAGAAGAACAAGACATTAAAAAGGGTAAGCAGGATACTGTAAAGTTGATTGAATTAATAAAGCAGCAAAAACCTGCATCATCTCCCGAATTAAGGAATGAAGACGAAAATTATTTCATAAAACGTCCTGGAAGAGCAAAGAAGTCTCCTTGATTTATTGTATGATCCACTTATATGAGGACACCTGTAATTTTGATGCGATCAATAATGCTAGAAGAGATGATTATATCATTGACAGTGATATAAAAAATGGGATTGTTACGGCTTATGAAAAAATCTCCCATTATTAATGATGCTATCGAAGCCTGCTCCGAAGCATGGGATTTGTTAGTTTGTTGACAGTTCTGACAGTGTGGAAGCAGACATAGAACTCTAGAATCTAAGGAACATGTGGCCGAACCATTTTAGGAACCCAGAGGACCTCCAACAGCATACGAATAACTTCAAAGATCCATTGCGAACATGGAGCAATTTGCAGAAGATGGGCAGGTATATCATTGGGATCTTCGAATGAGGAAATGCATTCACAGAGGGGTCTGCTATGCTATAATGAAGTTCATCGGAATCAGTGAGAGAAGACTCTTGCTGACCTTCGCGAGGAATGTTTTAAACATGCTAATTTGCTACTGATGTAGCTGTTCATGGTCTGGATATTCCTAATGTTGATATGGTTATTTATTACAAACTCCCAAGAGCTGCAAAGATTTTTGCGCATGGAGGCAGATCAAATACTGTTATAAACAGTTCAGAAATTAGGATTTTGTTTGTGATTTTAATTTAGTTTGGATTACTGTTATGATTAGTTAAAGATAGTTGAAGTTAGTTAATTTTTAGTTATGATATGATGTGGATTCAACCTCCTTAAGAGAGGGAATTTATATAAAGATGCATTCATTGTAAAAGAGAAGGCTAGGGGAAATCTCTTTGGCAGAGAGCTCCTTTTGGAATTCAGAGTTATTTTAAAATCCTGGAATGGAGTTATACAAAGTGATATGTCCACTTGACATTATGAGATTCATCATGGTCATTTCTTTCACTATGTTCTCTTTTTTGTTATATTATCTATCTGTTCTTCTATCGACTGAGTTAAAATATGTTTGGAATTCATTTTATATGCTCCTTACACACGGTTGATAAGAGTTCTGTTTTCAATGATGACTGGTCAGAACTCACTCCAGATAAGTGCTCTGTATCTAGTTGTCAGCCTTCATTTTTTTCTTCCAAAGTTGTAGTGGAAATTGATCCTTGATAGATGCTTTCACTGTGATGGCCTTTTCCTTTCCTTTTTCTGCTATTATATCATGATTATTTATAGTTGAAAGATAGACTTACTTTGCCTCATTTTCTACAAGTAATGCGATCACCGATATGTTCTCCTTTCTTTGGTTTTCACTTGACTCCATGCCCAATGGACTCTTTCCCTAGTCCAACCCCCAACCTTATTAAAAATCTTTTCTGATAAGAAATCTGGCCTTCTTATTGTGATTATTGAATATTTCTGAGTAAAGAGACCTTGGCTGTTGAGAGAACTATCTCTGAGTGTATTAGGTCAGAAGTATACTCAAAATAATTTTTAGGGATTGGCTTGTTGCAACCCAAGTCAAGTTCCGAACAATAAATATTTTTTTTTTTTTAAATGTGCTAAGGCTTGGCTCTATTACAGCCTAGAGTCAACTCTTCCGACAACAAGGCCTACACTGAAATTCTCATAACCTGATGGGGTTTTAGCGATAAATGATACGTTTCCAATACGGGTATCGGAATTGAAGAAGGCTAGTTGATCGACGGTGACAACCTTACCTTGGTGTGTGGGAAATGTAACACATGGAAAAGGGTCGACACAACTATGCACATGGAATCGATCCAGCTGTAGCCAAGCAAAAGATTATAATCAAGGGGAGCATCAAAGACTTCCACTTATACTTGGACAGTTTTACCTTCTAACATGATGGGCAACAAAGGAAGAACACCATAAGGCTTAAAACCAGAGCCATTGAAGGCTTTGAGAGTGTTCTGGGATTCATTCATGGAAGGAGAGCCGATGGATTTCCAACAAGCAAGAGACATGACATATGTCGAGGCACCCTCGTCAATAACGGTTGAACAAATGTTTTATTCAGAGACAACGACTTGGATCTTGAACTCAAGTTGAGGGGGTAACCTTGGAATGTGATCTTCCAAGTCAAAGATTATTAAATTCGTATCCGTCGGGTAAATTCCACCGATAGCTTTTAACTGTGCCTTCCGTTGTGCAGGACAAGTTTGAAGGACTTCAAGGGTTGACATCGCAGAAGGTGCTTGGGCTAGATCTTCAAAAATGCTGTAGTTCTGGGCCACACGAGCATGAGGATTGAAAGATGATTTCCGAACGACGCCCTTTGGGGAGGGGTCGCAGAACTATGTCAAGGCTCAGTCATTCGAGATGAAACAGACCATTGGTAGGTGGAGTCGTAGGAGAGGGTTGGACCAAGGAAGGGGGTAAATCATCAACATTCTCCTTAGAGGGAGAATAATCTTTGGCTCGAGTAGTGAGTGCCACGTTGTTCTGCTTAGAATCGCCAGTACACATCAAAACACAGGAGGTGGTAGAAGATGAAGGTTGGTCATGGATGACCAACTGAGCCTGTTGTTGAGACGAGAAGGGTTGGGAAAAGACAGATGGTGTAGGTGGTTTTGGAGCTCCGTGAATGAACTTAGTGACCTCAGCACGTCGTGCACAATCCTTCGTGTAGTGATCATCACCACAGATAAGGAAAGGTTATTGTGGTTTGCGCTTATCCTGATCATCAACAGGGGTAGTTTTGGTTTTCTCTGCTTGAGAATTATTTTTTCCCTCCTTATTCTTACCTCTCCCCTTTTTAGATTTGTTTTTACCGGCTGGGGTAGATTGAATGACATTTACCTCAGAAGTTTTGCTGGTGGGAGGGGCAGGAGACGGAGCATTTTGAACATTAGAAGAAGCAGATTTAGGGTTTGTGCTTGAGGTGGAATGTGATTGGGTTTGGGCAGTACCAATAACACCTCCAGCTGCATGTGAGGAAGCTTGAGTAGTTGAAGTGCTGGAAGGATTAGGACGAGGTAAGTCAGGTAGTAAATCGTAAATGGTTTCCATTTGTGAGTAAACAAGGTCAATATATTGAGCACGACTTATATCTTGCTCTTCCGTGACTATGCCACCCATGGCAATGTCCTTACCAATTTCATTCACAATTGATTTTGTAAACCATTTTGCCAGTAATTGATCGGGGAGCTCAAGTTTAATGAGATGTCGTCTCCTTTGCCACTCATGGATGTGATCAGATATATGAGTGCCTTTAGTTTGTTTGAAGGAAGTCAAAATCTTGGTCCTGGTATCATAACAGATCGGTAACTGGTAATGCGTAAGGAAAGCCATAGCTAAGGTGTTGAAGTCAGAGAAGAAACCTCAGGGCAATTCAATATGCCACTTCGCAACAGAACCTGTGAAGGTTCATTGAAAAAGACGTAAATGAATAGAGTCATCCATCAACAAGTTGGATGATCACCATAGCTGAAAAGTCATAACGTGATTGTTTGGGTCCTCTCCCACTTTTCCGTCGAATTTAGGAATGTCCGATGGAAGCTTGGCTGGTATAACAAGCCATTGGGGAGAGTGACGAATAGGATCGTTTAAAATCCTTGACAAATCTGGAAGATCCAAAGTGGAAAAAAAGGGTAACTGTCGATTCACCTGCGGGTATTGGTGGCTTTGGGGAGGAAGCCATGTCGGAAAACCAGTAGGACCATAAGAAGTCTGCATATAATGTGAAGACCTAGGCATATTCTATGGTGGTTGGAGAGAATAGTAACTCATAGGAGTATACCCTTAAACAGGTGCTTGAGTTTGAGCATTTTCCCCCCAAATAGGATTGAATGAACCTGGATATGGTTGGCCCATACTAGGGGGTGTTATGGACGCAGCTGGGAACTGCTGCCCCCCAGACGTTTGACGAGGATTTTGTATCAACTGATTCCAATACTGGGCCAGGGAAAGAGGTATGTTTTTCCCATAAGGTGGGGTTGCCCCTCCCATTGAAGGTGGTGTGCCAATCGAGGGAAATGTTCCAATTGGCATTTGCCAACTGAGAGGGGGTTGAGTTATACTACCTTGATGAAATTGTCCACCAATCGGAATCTGGTAATTTGGAGTGAATGACGGAATAGTGCCACTAGGATTAGGATTGCTAGTAGAAGACGAAGAAGGTCCTCCAAAAGGAAATTGAGGGAGTGTTGGAACAAAACCAGGAAGAAAGTGCCCAGAAGAAGAAGGACCACTAGGAGAGTCGGATGGAGTTTGCGTAGGAGTAGAAATAGAAGCATTCAACACACGGTATCCAAGTGGTAGTGTCGGAGTGACATTGGGCATTCACAATGTGTTGATAGGAGCAAGACTAACCGTAGTAAACCCGGTTGGAACACTCGAAGTAGCTATGAGATGGGCCATTTCGGCATAGACGGTAAAATGATAAGTGGTAGTCACCGGTACTATCTCTGTACTAGAGATTTCAGAAATCACCGGTGGGTTGATCTCGGAAATCACAGGTGAACCTAGACCAAAAAGATCCCGTCGAAAAATGCCCGTAGACCAAAAAGGATCTTGGTCCCCAAGTCCAGATGGAGATCTAGAATATACAACAATTAAGTCTCTGGAAGAGTTTGCTCGCATAAAACGTCTCTCAGAATCAGGGTGAAGTCGAAAGTCCTCTCAAGTATTTGTAATTCAAAAATGTTCTAGAGAGTCAGTTCGGTCCACTTGCGGTGTGGTGACGACTGAGACTTCACTCTGCCGAGGAGAGCCTCCAGGTGTGCTTGTGGGCAAGGGTTGAGAACCTTCCAGATGCTCTGGAGAGAAACCCTACATTCTATGTGAACGACGTGGAGGAGCTATTGTAAACGAGCCACATACTTCGTGAAGAAAATCTTATGGTCAACTTCGAGAAACAAACAACAAGCGCTAGTAAACAAAATCTAGGAAGCAACACCAAGCAAACAAGACCTTCTAATTTCGAAGCCACTAGTTGGTGATGAAATCCAACGTCGCAACAATGAGATGAGAAGGGGCTAGGCTAGGGTGGAAAAGTTATGCCGACAAATTTCTTAACGGACTTACATCCTAGTGCAAGCTCCCACACATAATCATGGGTAGACCCTCCAAGGAGCCCGAGTGAGTTTGGTCAATGTCAATTCTAGGTACTGTGAAGACTTTCCCTTTCACAGTCACCTCGGGTAAGCACCTAGAAAGATAGGCCACTAAGGTCACCACCAACAACAATAAAGCATGGGGGAACAGTCGACAGTCCGATCCACACGCAAGGGAAGGGTATCTAGCTCGAAATCAACTCAAAAGGCTTCCACTCATCATTGTGGGTATACCTCCGAGTGATCCCTGTAATACGTGGAATCTCTTCATCGATATCAACAAAGCAGGGTGAGTAACTCTGCCAATATCAATGTGACCTCGTGCTTGACCCTTGTGTGAGAAGGGCTTCCCAGGACAAGATGTTGCAAATGGAATTTAACACTCCCTAACACAAGATGCTATTGTGTGTTTTGTGCTTTNTCTTCCTACTCCAAAGCGCTAGCCTAGCTAAATGTTGGTGTAATAGAGCCCTAGAAAAGAGTTACTAGATAAATTTTAGAAGTGCGCAGTGTTATTAAGAGCTGTTGTTTACTCAAAGGCAACAAAGATGAAACTTATGTTGCATGACTCTGACCCAACAATGCATGGATGAGAATGAAAAATATCACTTTGCATTCAATGAATCCTATGTATGGGAGAGAGAGAAAAGTTTCCAGATCAACCTTGAACTACAATGCACAATTTCCTTTAAAATGCAAATGCAACAAATCACACATCAATAACAATTCTCTATCGTGTCTTTTTCAAGAA
Organism: Picea mariana; assembly: GCA_032191745.1. NCBI lineage: Eukaryota > Viridiplantae > Streptophyta > Pinopsida > Pinales > Pinaceae > Picea > Picea mariana. The sequence continues at coordinate 164,126 of JASDQU010685018.1, read as the reverse complement.
TTTCAACAATTGATTTTCAATGTTTTCGAAAAAATATTTTTTGAAAGAAAAACTTTTGATCACGTTTCAAAAAGGACCGACACTATGATAGTGAGAGTACTGAAAATAAAAAACCGATGAACAAGCAATTACAAAAACCCAATCAACTCTTTCAATAAAAACAAAAATAAAAAGCAAACCAATATAGTCTGTCAATCGCATAAGAAAAATGATCTTTCAAACAATAAGCAAGTGATAAAGACCAAGAAACTCAACTTTCAACTGATCACCGGTTCTTAACTAATCAAACACACTCATAGTCTGAAATCAGAGAGTATGGTTTTGCCAAGAAAAGTCAAGAAACGAAAGTCAAGACAAAAATGACAAGAAGAGCCTTGAAATCCTAAGACTGTTCATGCATGCAAACGAAGACAAGAAATACATCAATCAATGGTCCAAGAAAATCTTATGAGGCACCTAGACTGATCTGGGTAGTTGAAGATGCCAAAACTCAAATCCAAATTTTTGAAAAAATGAGTTTGCAGGCTGGCAATACTACACAGTGCGAGAATTAGGGATTCTCACAGGTGACCCTTTAGCAGAGTGAGAGAACCTCACACTGAACCTAAAGGCAGAATGCAAACTCTACCAATTATCACAAGCTGCAGTGAAGTGCAGTGCGAGAATTTTTGAACATAGTCAAATTTTTGGAAAATAAAAGAAAATTTAAAAAGGCCTCTGGACCCAGAGGGTCTATCAGGATATCTTGAAGACTTAGAGATTGATAGGAAAGGAGAAAAGTAAACCAAGAGAAAATGGCCACAGAAAATACCAAAAGCCACAAAGAAAATGGGTTGATCCCCAGTGGAGTCGCCAAATTTGTTATCGGACTAATCGGTAGGTGCAGACACTAACTGATCTCCATAGATCCACCTGGATCTAGAACAAAACAAGACAGGACATGACTCTTTTCCTAAGTTTTGACCATTGAATCGACTAGTAGGAAGGAATAAGTAACATACCTTTATATTGCTTCCTAGGGTCTTTGTTTCTCCAGCTTCGCTCTGGTGCTCTCCAGAGGTCAAGACCAAGACAACACAAACCAACCAAAGTGAATATAGCACAATATATTCAACAGTTAACTTATGTGTATGATCAAGGAATTACACAATAAAGTGAGAATAGATTTATGGGAAAGGGACATGACACTGTATCATATTTATTAAAAGTAAAGATTACAACCTGATCGCCTTGATGTCGCAAGCTTCCTTTCGATGGATCTTGGCTCCAACACACACACACACTTGCTCAATCCTTGTATGAAGAAGATCAAATCCTCTTGATAGACTTGTTAGAGTCTCCAAGCTGCTGTTCACGCTAAGTCCTTCATACAATTCTTTCACCTATTCTCCAATGAATCTTGCTTAACCTTTTTCATGAGAATTCCCTCAATATATAGGAGAGAATGAGTTAGTTTCTTGGATAACAATGATCCCACAATATCTGGGAATCTAGTACAAGGATAACCATTCAAATGCCAACCCATCCTTTTAGAATATTCCCTTCTAGAAACATCGAGAATTCATATTTTTCCATGCTTTAGGAAGAGTTCACACCCTAGCTATTCAACACAGTGCGAGAAGTTTGCACCCTGGCTTAAGGCAGCTTGCGAGAATCAGGCATTCTCACACTCAAATGTATTAGCAGCCTGCGAACCTTCTTCAAAAATGAGTTTTCTGGGAAGAGATGAAAGTAACTTTTCTCAGGAGAAAGTTCTTATGAAGAGCCTGAGTACACCATCATCAATACATCATCATGATGACCAAAATCATGGGTAACAGTCTCTGCCTATCCAGAACTTTTCCCAATCTTAGTTGAATTTCCTGTAATGGAACAAGAGTAATAACATATGTCGGGAAGGCCTGCATCTCAACATTTTGAAGAGGTTGAGGGGGCCTATTATTGGGATTCGACACTGGTTGTGCCGGTAATAGTTTTGGTCTCGGGGAGATTGCATTTTGATATTGTAGTGGTTTTTGTTGTGGAATAGGAGGTAAAGGTGGTGGAACAAAACCTAACAGAAGCTATGTAGTGTTCGGTGGGAACTGAGGATAATGATGGTTGGACATAGGGATAGGTGGAGCTTGAGGGTTTCCTTGGTTATGTCCTCCCCTCCATCCTTGAAACCAAGGATGTTGGTACTGAGTAGACCAATTTTTCCAACCTGGTGAGTTCCACTGTTGTTGTTTTTGATAATAGGGTGGAACTTGAGATTGTAGATCTGAGTATGTGAGTTGGTTCCTAGGCTGCTATGGCCTCCTAGGTGCATAAGAAGACTCCCCAGGATCTCCACTCCTATAGATGGCTAATAAAATTGGCAATAATGGACATTTTTCAGTCACATGGTCTTCTGTACAGAAGTCACAAACTGAAATTTTATCTAATGGGCATTCCCTTGAGGAATGCTTCTTCCTACATCTTGGGCAATATATGCTCATTGCTACATTTTCCTCCTATTTCTTTTTTATTTTTAGTGTGTCCAACTGGGAACCTATTGTGCTTAAGATATATTTTTTGAAGTTTTCTAAGAGGTTCCCTATCTTTGCTCTCATAATACCACCTGAACTAACTGGTTTTAAGCTTCTATTGTAAGGTCCCCGAACATTCTTTCCTGTTTTGGCTCTACTCCTTGAGTAATTTTTACACATTTCACATATTTCAGAAAATTGTTTATGGGAGATGTCACCTGATACCATTAGGTTAAGCATCTCTAGATATTCTTATGAAATTCACTTAAGGAAAAGATCCCTAATTGAATCCTCTGGGAGGTCATGATATTTTGACTTCTGGGAGATATAACCAAATCGTTCCATATAATCTTCAAGGGTCTCATCTTCTAAATGTTGGATTTTAAAGATGTCATTACGAGACTCTTTGGTCTTGCAATAGTCTTGGTACTTCTTAAGAAATATGTCTTTCATGGCTTCCCAAGACCTAATACTGGATTCTCCCAACCCCATGAACTATCTTAATGCAAAGTCTTTGAGGGTGGAATGAAAGAGTTTTAGTTTCTGGGCATCTTGTACGTAGTTGTATCTCCTACACAAGATGTCAAATTCAAATAGGAAGGTGTCTGGATCTTCACTTCTTTTACAAGGTAGGCAGTGTTGAGAGAGGAATATTCTTCATGTTGACATTTGGACTGGTGTCCAAAATTGGAAACTCGAAGATATTTTCGGTTTGGTTTTCAGTTTCTTCTTCCTTCCCATGTCTTACATTGTTATGGTCCTTCTGATAATCCATATTGGCTTGGTTTCCAAAAAGAGAGTACCTATGTGGTTTTATCTCTGAAGAGAACAAGGTTTCCCTTTGATGGAAAGGTCTTCCTATGGATTGGATGTATGGGAATTTACTCGAGCCGGTTGAGACTATTGGCGCCAAAGTTTTTGTGTCAGTTTGAGAGATACTTACATTGGCTGAACTACCAAACAAAATATTCACATGTTCAGGGTCTATGATGTCAAATTAGGATCTTCTGGTGGTGGTGTAAAAGAAAAGGTTGTATTGTTTGGTTCTGTGGAAGGCTCAAGTGGTCTTGCCTCCTGTCCTAATATGATTGATGCTTCAATTTCTTGTTCTATAGTGCTCCCAGTGTTACTCTCTTCAGAGACTACCTTAGCTCTTTGAGTTGAGCTAGCTTCTGTTTTTTGGTATCGGTTTGTGGATTTTATAAGTGGAACGTCCCTTCCCTCAAAAATGTCAGAAGGAACCTTGGTTGAAAGGTCTGATTTAGATTTAATGTATCTACCTTTTGGATCTCTAGGTCTATTCATGAAAGAAAGAAAAAACAAAATAAAACGCTACCATTTGGTTTCTAGGTTTATTCATGAAAGTAAAAAAAAAAAACAAGAAAATAAACTACCATTGGGTTTGGGGGAGCCTAGAATAGAAGATGCGCATGTTCTTACCTCTCGTCTTAAAGTTCCCCTTCCACCAATCTAATGCTAATGTCTAGGAATGATCTATTTCCTAACTACTTCCTACCTTGAGATAACTCGCCGACAACGACGCCAAAAATGATGGGTGTTATATATGCACTAAAAACACACTAAAAAACCTCAATTAAATTGTCAAACTGGGGTCAGTAAACTTAGAGTTGTAGAAAAATATATGCCAAAGGTAGAAGGGCTGGTAGTAGTATAGTCTAACTAAGGAAGGGGCTATCTAAAGGCTAATCTATTCAAGTGAAGCTTTCTAATGAGCAAACCCTACTAAGCAAGTTGAAACTATGTAACCTAAGTACTTTTGGACCAAGGATCGATGGGTAGTTCTAAGAAGATAAGTAAAAACCCTACTAAGCAAACTAATTCATAACAATAAGAAAAAGAAACTATTAAGAATAACAATAAACAAATAATAAAATAAAACTATTTTAACTTGCCAACCTAAATTCAATGAGCAACTACCCTATGAGAGAAAGTAAATAAACAAGCAAGCAACTATTATACTAAAGCAAGCAAGCAAAAACAACTAGCTAACGTATTAAAGCAAGTAAACAAAACAACTAACTAACCTATTAAAGCAAGTAAGAAACTAACTACTCTAAGACAACTTCTAATACGAGTAATCTAATAAAAACTTCTCATTGAACAACTATCTAGCCTAAGAGGCAAGTGGACTATATTCTTAATTCAAACTTCAAAACTATTTCTAATTCATAAAAGGAAATCTATTTAACTGAAAGCAAGAAGGAACTAACAACTAACTTTTGATCTATGATAAACAAACTACTCTTTAATCTACCAAAGCAAAAGACTATGTATCCTACAACAACAATAAAACTATCTTCTAATCTATGAAAGCAAGAAACTATATCTTCTGATCTATGAAAGCAGGAAACTATATCTTTTAATCTATGAAAGCAAGAAAACTATCATTTGACCTATGAAAACATGAAAACTATCTTTTAACCTATGAAAACTCAAATATAATGTTGGTGGTTGTGTGAATGTCTTTGGTGTCTTATAATATCTCGATGGCACTTGACAACAAAAGATAATTCAAGCGGTATAAGCTCAATACTGATCTCAATAGCAAAGTGAAAGGTATGGATTAAACAATCCAATGAGAATTTAGCCATGACAAACAATTGTCAATTACCCTGCATATTCATTTATTAACCATCAACAATATAATGAGATCATAATTGTACTTCTACACTATGTAAGAAAAAATCATACTTAAACTCAAGCATCAACTAAGAATTGTAATTGCAATTTAATTCTAGGAAAGAAAATAGATAAAGTGAAACTATACTACATCTATTTTAACAATTCAAAATACGATAAAGAAAATGCTTGAAAATAGAATTAAAACACGACACATAAAAAGTAAACTAATGCATGTATTGACTAACAACTGGTTAAGAAAATTCTACAATTAAAAAGAATGAAATTAACCCTATCCATCCACCGAAACCTTGTTTAAAAGAAGCATAAAATACAACTATGTTCTACTCTGTTTTAATTCTCATTTAAAATCAAATTTCAAAAGCATGAATGAAACACAATCTAACATCTAATGGCACACAAGGTTAGTAGATGAATTTGCGAATTCATCTCTATCTATCAAATAAATGCATATTAACACACGCCTTTACACCAACCTGCAAAAGAACCAAACCATTAAGCTACACCAACAAATTATATAGCAAAAGAAAGATAGTGATACATGTACATGAAATGAAAAAGAGAGATGTCTAAGCTATGAAATGTACAAACAACACATGGACAGTTACCAGACTGCTGGTGGCCCCCCCAGCAGGTTGTGGTTACTTCTCAAACACACACCACGAGCTCAACAAAATGAATTCACCATTAAAACGCAGAAACATAGTTTTATATAACTTCGACAATGGAAAATGGCAAAAATAAAAGAGAGTCACGTTTTTCTCCAATACAATACTCCTATTGCTTCTTAAGCTATTGTCTGACCATCCTAGTGGTATTTATAAGTTTACAGACCAAGTGGTTGACCACAGGAGGGTCGAACCACTTCTAAATTCAACAATTTACATTAAATGATGCTCCAACTACTGAAACAGAGCGAGCCAATAATCACCTTGTTTAACAACCAAAATTGAGTTGTCGGGAGTTCAGTAGCTAGAGGGGGCAATCATGAACAAAACCCACATTCTCAATTCACCCATCACTGGTCGTCAATACCATAACCACCAATTCGCCCACCGTTTTTGTGCAGGACGCGGTGCTGGACGCAGTGTCGGACCGGGTACCAGATTGAGTGCTAGAAGGAGTACCAGATTGAATGCCAGAAGCAGAAACGTGAAGCATTTTTTCCCTGTAACACCAAAAAACGTGAATCAGATCCTTGGAATCATAAACACATGATGAATTATACTCAATATTATCATCAAACATGAATCATATGTACCTAGTGTAGATCATACTGTTTTAGCATAAAATTCTTCAAAAAGCTCCTTCAAAACATGAAAAACACATATGTATATTCGGCAAAAAGTGTCTAATAACTGTCATAAATTGATCATATCTCGGGCCCAACACTCATCCTTTGGCCTTTACCAACAAATAAATGTCAGAGTGACATTTAGGACAATCAATCTATGCAAAGGAAATATTGGCTATTTTGTATGCAGTGGATCTCTAGCACCCTTATCCTTTGGGGCAATGCTTCCAAATTAAGACATATCATCAAAGCCTCAAGTATTTTCTGGAGCAACGACCTTCCTCCCCGACGCAACAAAAATGGGTGAATAATATCTTTGGATATGATTATGAGATCATTTACAAGAAAGGAAAAGAAAATGTGGTTGTTGATGCTCTTTCAAGAAAATATGAAGATGAAGGGTCCCTTTTTCCCCTCTCCTTCATTGTACCAGATTGGCTCCAAGATGTTCACCACGAATGGGTACAAGATCCCAAAATTTTGCATCTGATCCAACAATTGCAAGCCAATTCTCCAGTTTCCCCTGAGTACTCTTGGTACAATGATGAGCTTCGCTACAAAGGTCATTTGGATTTAAGTAAACAGTCACAACTTAAATCCACGATGCTTTCTAAGCTTCATGCTACACTCACAACTCGACACTCAGGATTTACTAAAACCTATGACCGGGTCAAACATGTTTTTTTCTGTGATGGTATGAAACATGACGTTCACACTTTTGTGGAAGAATGTTATGTTTGTCAACACAGTAAGGGAGAAATATTCAAAGCTCCTAGCACACTACAATCATTTTCGATTCCACCTGCTATTTGGAGGGACATCTCTATGGATTTTATTGTGGGCTTACCTAAATCAGGAAATAAGTCAGTCATCATGGTGGTCGTTGATCATCTTTCCAAGTATGTTCATTTCTGTGCTCTTCAATACCCATTTACTGCCTCCACTGTGGCTCAAATTTTCATGGATCACATCTTCAAGCTTTATGGCATGCCTCATTCTATTGTTTCCGATCGAGATCCCACTTTCACCAAAAATTTTTGGCAAGAAATTTTTAGGCTATAGGGAACCCAATTGCATCTCAACACAACCTATCATCCCTAGAATGATGGTCAATCTGAAGTTGTAAACAAGTGTTTGGAAACATATTTGCGGTGTTTTGCCTCTGAAAGGAAAAATCAGTGGGATCAATGGTTACCACTATCTAAATGGTGGTACGACACTTCTTACCATACAACTACTCGTGTGACTCCTTTTAAAGCAATATATGGACAAAATCCACCTTCAGTTCTCTCCAACATGCCAGGTGTCTCGAAGGTCCAGGAGGTTGACCAAATTCTTACAGTTCGAGAGGCTATTGTTGGCCCTTGACCAAGTTTTGGGAGATTCTTGGTCATGTTGACCTATTTTGGGACTTCGACAGGTTGTCGAAGATGGAGTGCAAGATGAAGCAGAGATCATGGGATCTCAGCCCCTTTTTGGATCCTTTATGGGATTAGGGAATATGTAATGGGTATGGGATGTCAGCCCATGGGTTTACCCATGTTTAGGACTGTTTTGTATGTATAAATAGAAGGCTAGGTAATGTAAGAAGAGTGTGTGTGCAAGTTGGCTAAGTGCTAAGAGTTGGATCTTTGTGATCAAGAATTGTAAGGCTTCGTGCATACTGTGTGAGACTTGCAGAGCTAAGTGAAAGTTATTGTAAGAGACTGTGAAGGGATTTGTGCTGTAACACAAGGAAGGAGGATCTAGTGAGCTGCACAGATCTCCTGTCTTATGCAGAGTAGGGTTTTTTGTGGTTCTATGCATGTAGATGATTGATTGAAGCTAATAAAGAAGAAGAGTTGGTGGACGTAGCCCCAGGGTGGGGGTGAACCACGTAAATACTATGTTATTCTGCTCTGTGTGATGTTCTGATGTATTTATGTGTTATTTTCTAAGTGCTTGATATAGATAGATAGATAGACCTATTTATGATTTGTGCTTATGATGAATCTGGATGTTAGATCTGATATAGGTAAATGTGCTTAGTGCTTGAATCTGCTAGATCTGATCCATTTCTTTATGCTAAGTGCTTAAATACACTAGATCAGGGTGAATGCTGCGATGCTCTGTTTTATCTGTGAAGTAGACATTGGTTAAATAATAACGAACTAACGGTGCTAAGTGATCTATTAAGTATTATAATCACAGATCTATGTCCCAGCTAAGGTTGTAGACACCTCAGTCCTGCAACCACCCCTGCTTCCACCTCGGGTGAGAATTCATATGCTTCATAGGTGTTGTCGAAAGGGTCGGTAGTTAGGGTTTTGTTGGTGCGCTGTTATAGCATTGAAACCTGGGTCTTCCCCTGTGCCAACAAATGGTTTCGATGCCGAGACTTGAAACTATGATTGCTGGGAACTGAGGAAGAAGAAGCTTTGTGCAAAGATCCGACCTGAAATTGTGAAAGCTCTGTGTGTAGATTTGTTGCTCTAGTGCACAATACTCTACTTAGTTTGACAAGCTCTGTTAAGGAAAAGAAGTCCGATTTGAATAAAAGAGGTAAGATATGAAAGCTTTGTGCTCTGAGAAAGGTAAAAGTGATAATTTTTTATTAAAAGAGGTAAGATCTGAAAGCTTCATGCTCTGAGAAAGGTAAAAGTAAGAATTTTTGATTAAACGAGGTAAGATCTGAAAGCTCTGTGCTTTGATAAAGGTAAGAATAGTGAAAATTTCTAGATCTGAAATCTTTGTGCTCTGTAGAATTAAGATAAGTGGAAATTTTTCTTTCGACGGTATGGATCTAGGTATGTTTGATAGATTCTATCCTAGCTTGAAAACTAGGGTATTAATAGATAAAAGAAGATTTGATATGAGTAGATCTAATAAGGATAGTGAAAAATATGTTATACCTATGCATAGAAAGAATGTTTGGACTAATAATTGTATGCAGGACCCTAGAAAGAAATGTTTGTAGGTTAGCTACCATGATCCTAGCGCGCAGTGCAGGAAAGGCTGGGGATCATTTAAAAGAAAGAGAGGATTAACCCTCTATTACAGTTGCAGAAAATCGAGACATCTTGCTAAGGAATGCCCTGGGAGAAGACCTAGTTGTCTTTTTTGCAAAGCTATGGACCATGAAGTATTGGGTTGTCCTATAATGATTGCTAAGATTGAAGAAATGAACATGAGACAAGAAAACCTTAAGGTAGATCCATAAACTAAGATTATGACAGAATCCCAGAAAGAATCAGAGAACGTGTTGCTACAGATGAAAGAAAACCTAAATGACCACCGACATGTCAGATTATCAGAGATCTTCAAAGAAAAAGAATGCCTTGAAGCAAGAATAGGAGACTTCAAGATTGACTATGTTCTAGATGAGGAAACATAGGTGAATATCATGACAGAGAGAACTTGGGAAGCTATAGGGAGGCCTGCTATGATTCCTTCCTTAGGAGGAATAAGACTATTCAAAGGAAAGCTGATAAACCTATGTGGAAAGCTCACCCAGATATCTATGAATGCCAATGGAACTTCGAAAGAGGAATATTTTGATATTATTAGATTTATTGAGAACAGTGCCCCATTTACCATGCTACTAGGAAAACCTTGGATTGAAAGAGATCAGGCTAGAAGGCAAGAAGAAGAAGAAGTTTTAGAGCAGAAGAAGCAAGAATTAAAAGAATTCATGACTAGAAGGATAACACACTTGATTGAAGAACATAAGAACATATCGAAGCTATTTAACACCAGAGACCCGGATGCCGAAGTTGTAAGAACACTGGAAGACCCACAAAAGATTGAAGTACCTATTCCAGATAAAGAAGAAGGATCACCCTCGAATCTTAGGAAAGAATCTCAACAATGCGAAGTACCTATGCCAAAAGAAGATATGAATCAGAATGGAAAAAGGCCTATCGAGAAAAAGCTCACTGGTAAAAAGGCTAGAAAGCTAAGTAAGAAGAGAGATAAGATCGACAAGTTGTAGAAGGTTCTAGAGGAAACTTCACAGAAGGGAAATTTGCAAAATTGGAGCTTCGTCGGGATATCAGAACAACAACACATGGAACTTTTCCATGACGAATCAATATAACTGTTGGGGACATTTTAACCATTAGAACAACGCTTCAAATGGGTAGAAAGACATTTATGGACAGACAACTCACCATCCGACCGCTGGGACCGCAACATAACGAAAAAAATAGAGTTAATGAAGGCTTCATACCCATTGCAAGCAACCCGTTGTTGAGTTAGCTATTTATCCCGTCATGCCATGCACTAAGAACACTTTTGCCCATCATGAATTTGAGCTCGCAGACTTGTTAATTTACACAGTGGTCATTGAGCTATTTCCCTCTATCCTATTGCAGTGTCTAAGTTACCCTCCAAACCTGAGATTGTTAACCCCGAGTGTGTATGTCGGACGAGTTGAGCGCTGCTGAGAAAATTGTTGAAGAAGTTCTGATCGACCTCATGACTGAGAGAGTCATGTCGATGTATACAGGTGTACAAGCATCATCAATGAGAGGACTGCCAGCCTCTCTGTTCACTACTCGCGGAGCCGGACCATCCCGTTCATTTGATGAAAAGTGACCCAATCACAGGGATGATCTAGTGAATGCCAAATTGATCCCGAGCATATTACCCACCTATATTCCATCTCAGAGAGGCACAATAAATCGAGACAGTTGGCCCAGGGATTTCAAATACACCTTGGTTACGACGTACCTCTCAAAGGGGATACACACAGTTCGGGCAGACCAAGATAAGATTGCAACATTGAAGTTTAGTGACTTCAACCTTGGAGATCGCAAAGTCTATAACATGCTCGCCCTGCATAAGTACCTGACCAGAACTAAGGGGAAGAATTCAAAGATAATCCCCCAGTCGTGGACTCTGAACCTCACACAGTCCACCCTGTTGAACGTCATGAAGATTCCTCACTTTGGATGACACCAGGAGGTGAATGCATGTGTCAAGCTGTTGTTGTCATGTTACCATGGAGGATATTTGTGGCTAAACAACTGTATAACAGTTGATCTGACGATGATCAATTGGATCATGGGCTTGAGTATGCAAGGATCCAACCCACAGGAGTTTTACCCAGGAAAAGCAATGGATCACACTCTAGCAAAGAAGATCAAAGACACTTATGGTGATGTCAAGAAGGGAATGCAAGGCTACAAGGTAGCTTCTATCCAGTGTGGCGCAGTGCGCCTTTCCTATCAGTTGATTGCAGGGAAGTTAGTGTGAAAGAACCAACCCACCCAAGTCACTAGTTTTGTAGTCAACCAAGCAGAGAAGTGTGTGGAAGGCCTTCAGATAAACTGGGCGAAGTACCTGGTGAACCAGTTGGAACTCAACTGCAGAGAAGCACATGATCAAGGATACAAATTTCATTTTAGCTGGCTCTTGATCCTTATAGATTTTATTGCCTGGGAGATGCCGGAAGGTACAACCTTCTTGGACATCGAGCCTTTTGAACCTTTGGCCATGAAGTTTAGTACACTGTGGTACTCAAGTGACATGAATAAATAGTGGTAGTCCAATGCTATTTTTCATACCTACTACAATAAGCTGAAGATATCCATACATTCTGAGCCTCGCATGACTCCTAACACTCTACACCGGTTCCGACCGTTGATGAAGTTCAACGTAGATTGACATTTTATTTACATCACAACGTGTGCTGACGAACAAAAGCAAAATCTTCAATCCTACTACAAGCTGATGGAGGAGGACTTGGAGGAGATCACAAAAGACTAGTTGACAGACCTCCTTATTCCAACAACCCTGTAGAGATATCTGACATTGAAAACCCATAAACAATGCAGGATACACCCAGACCAAGCAGGACAAAGAAGACTGAAGAGGTCCAAGAATTAGAAAGCACATCCTTGAAGATTGCTTCCATGTCACCACAACAAGGAGGTGATGGAGAAGAGTTAGATGACAAAGAATTCGAACAGAAGCAGGGAGATGAGGTTGATCCCCTAAAGAAGAGGAAAGGGTCACCTCCAAAACCTTCCTCCTAGAGAAAAGTGAAGGCCACCATGACCAAGATGCAGACTGTTCTCACCTCTGATGACCTCGATTTCCTCATAGCATCCCTGCATGATGCTTCATTGGAAATAGGAGAGAAATAAGATGCAAAGCAAGAGGATATGTATGACTGAATTGAGACTGAACTCTAAGGGGTACATTAGGCCCTACAGTCCATCCGTGCAGTCTCCACTATGCCCGAAGAACCAGAATTGGGAGATGAGCCAACTCAACTCCATCGCTTAGCTGATACAGTCAAAGCTCGCCTTCGACTAGCACAGGAAGAAATACAACAAGCCACCCAGTCTTTGACACAAGTACAAGGAATACTCGTATAACAACGCAATGCTGTAGAACAGGAAACGATTACTCTCCAAGTGAAGTTTGATGAAGAAAAAGCGCAAGCTACAACAAGAAAAGGAATAGTTGCTTGTGGAGCAACTCAAAGTAAAGGAAGTGGTCAACATAACACTTTTCTCTGTGATAGTCTTAGAAATCAAGATAGAATACCAAGTTTCAAAGTAGGTGAACGAGATCGCAGAAGCCATCCAGCAGCTACATCAACACATAGTAGATTTGGAGCTACGCACTGTACTTGAGACCCCACAAGATGTAAGAGACCAAAGAGAAGCAATTGCCCGGAGCATAGTTGAAAGGCTAAAGGATATTAGCCTGGAATGCAAGAAAATTACCGATCACAGTGCCTAGACCTATGAACAAATCATGAAGAACCCATAACTGAAGGCACTGGAGTCGCAGCTCCAAGAGGCGAAGTATCAAGCCGAAAATATACAGGCGCAACTGAAGTCCCTGTCAGCTGTGGAAAGAATGAAGTGCTCCCAAGAACAACGCACTGCACAACAACAAATCCATACTATCCAAAGTAGAGTTATGGAGGTAACTGAGAAACTCCAACCTGTACAAGACAAGGCCTATCAGTTGTTTACAGAAGTAGAGCTAGAGCAGGTTGTCACTACAACTGAACAACATCTAGAGGGACCTATCAATGATGCAATCATCCAAGAGTTCGTTGAAAAGGAGGCTGTAGCACAACAGCAAGTTGAAACAGCTTGGGCCAAGCTCGAGGCATTCGAAGCAGATCTAGTAAGACTAGAGTGACTCAGGATGAGTCACAGGTGAGTGTTGGGGGCCTGTTGGCCCTTGACCAAGTTTTGGGAGATTCTTGGTCATGTTTACCTATTTTGGTACTTCGAAAACCTGTCGAAGACAAAGCGCAAGACGAAGTAGAGATCGTGAGATCTCGGCCCCTTTTTGGATCCTTTTTGGGATTGGGGAATATGTAATGGGTATGGGATGTCGGCCCATGGGTTTACCCGTGTTTATGCCTATTTTGTATGTATAAATAGAAGGTTAGGCAATGTAAGAAGAGTGTGTGTGCAATTTGGCTAAGTGCTAAGAGTTGGATTTGTGTGATCAAGAATTGTAAGGCTTCGTGCATACTGTGTGAGACTTGTAGAGCTAAGTGCAAGTTGTTGTAAGAGATTGTGAAGGGATTTGTGCTATAACACAAGGAAGGAGGATCTAGCGAGCTGTGCAGATCTCTTGTCCTATGCAGAGTAGGGTTTTTGTGGCTCTGTGCATGTAGATGACTGATTGAAGATAATAAAGAAGAAGAGTTGGTGGACGTATTCCTAGGGTGGGGGTGAACCACGTAAATACTGTGTTATTCTGCTCTATGCATCGTTCTGATGTATTTATGTGTTATTTTCTAAGTGCTTGATATAGATAGATAGATATACTTGTTTATGCTTTGTGCTTATAATGAATCTGGATGTTAGATCTAATATAGGTAAATGTGCTTAGTGCTTGAATATACCAGATCTGATCCATTTCTTTATTCTAAATGCTTAAATACACTAGATCAGGGTGAATGATGCGATGCTCTATTTTATCTGTGAAGTAGACATTGGTTAAATAATAATGAATTGATGATGCTAATTGATCTATTAAGTATTATAATCATATATCTGTGTCCCAGCTAAGGTTGCAGACACTTGAGTCTTGCAACCACCCCTGCTTCTACCTCAGGTGAGACTTCATCTGCTTCGCAGGTGTTGCCGAAAGGGCCAGTAGTTAGGGTTTTGTTGGTGCTCTGTTGTAGCATTGAACCCTGGGTCCGCCCCTGTGCCAACATCTATTATTTGTACCCTCAAAGAGAATTTGGTTATGGCTCAAAATCGCATGAAGCAATAAGCAAATCAAGGTCGCTATGAATATCAATTTGCTGAAGNACTAGGTGTTTCTTCAACTGTAAACTTATAAGCAAACTTCAATCAAGGCTGACCATTGTGAGAAAATGGCACCCAAATTGTATGGTCCTTATACAGTTCTCAAGTGAGTGGGACAGGTGGCCTATCAGTTAGCTTTTCCCATACATTCTAAGCTCCATCCTGTTTTTCATGTCTCTTGCTTAAAGAAGGTGATTGGAACTAAGTGACAAACTCAAACCAACCTTCCCAAGTTGGATGAAGAAGGATCCATATGGTTGCATCCACAAGCAGTTTTGGACTAGCGTGAGCGCCATCTTCGTCAATGCACCATCAAGGAAGTGTTAGTCCAATGGAAAGATAAAACTCCAATAGATGCCACCTAGGATCCAACTACCATTTTGCAACAATTTCCTCATCTCAAGCCTTGAGGAAAAGGTTGTTTTTAAGGGGGAGGGCATGTTAGGGAACTAACCTCCCTAACCCCTCACATAGGTAGAATAATATATTTCCATGTAATAAAGGCCAATATTAATAAGGCCTAGCAATAATGAAGAATAATTCAAATGTAAGAAAACCTAATAGAATCTTTCGCTTCTAGAAGGATCTTTCTCTAGATTGTTCTTTTGGATAGATAGATTTAGTATAAATACGAGTAGATGGTATGAGAAGTTTTGTCTTGAATATTATTGTAATATAGCTCTGCTCTGCTGGAGGTTTCCCCCTCAAAGATTTGGTATTATTTTGATATTGATCTGGTTATATCATTTTTATTCTACCATTGCTTGCTAAATATTCATGTTTTGCATACTCTATGATATCTGCAATATTACATGTATCTTGTTCAATAATTTATTGAATATGAGATTGAAATCTCTTATTCTCTCATTTTTCTTCAGAAAAATTTGGGTGAAATTAGTGAGAAGGGTATGATACAGGACTGGGTGAGCGAACATACTTAGTCAAGATCATCAAATGAGCCGATCGACCTTGTGGGCAATGTGGTGTACCATTCGTAAGATTGGCCTGATAGAGTTTGGAGAAATAGCCTTACCATTATGTCATCATGTTCAACAAGATGGAAATCACAAACATCCAAAAAAAAATTAATATGTCTCTTAGCATCAATAGTTCCATCTCTGAAAAATGTCTTCAAAGTACCTTTAGGAAGAAGAGGTAGCTCATGTTGTTCACCTCACAGGTCAAGGGGAGAATCTCTTATTCTTCTCAGATTTATAAATAGTTTCCATTCTTCATGTCTCCTTTCCTCTCGATTTTCTTCTCATCTTTCTTCATGTCTTTCTTCTCATCTTTCTTCATGTGGTTCTTCACGTCTTTCTTCTTTATCAACCATGTCTGGAAGTTACTTCTTTTCTTTAGGAGTAGGCCTTTTAATTTTCGAGGTACGCAATGGTTTGCTTTTGCTTCTAGTGATTGTTCCTTTGTATTTTTCCAGCTTCAATTCCTGCCTCATCTTTTGCTTCTTTGGTCTTGT
Source organism: Picea mariana (assembly GCA_032191745.1). Lineage (NCBI taxonomy): Eukaryota > Viridiplantae > Streptophyta > Pinopsida > Pinales > Pinaceae > Picea > Picea mariana. The sequence goes on along the minus strand of JASDQU010685018.1, from coordinate 147,917 downwards.
CTTTTGTCTCTTCTTTGTCTTCCGAGAATCTCTATTTCTTATTCTTGAACTAGTGTTTCCGAAGATCTTTCTAGTTGTTCTCTCATTCGAGTAGTTGTTAATACAAAATTATATAAATGATGAATACTACTTTGTTTATTATTTAATTAGATCTCTAGTTGGGGCTAGTTATCCCGAGGAAAAGTCATATAATTTTTAAGGTCTAGAACCAGTTATTAAATATTCAAGTTTGTCCCTAGTTTAGTTGCCAACAATGTTGACGCTTGAATCCATAAAGGACCAACAAACACAACTCACAAGGATATGAATCCTCTTTCATTTTTAGAGAGGTGTTACTCCTCTTTGGCTTATGATATTCTTAATAATTTCAGATCAAGAAATAATATAGGACCTTAAGATAGTCCAATATTTTATGCTCAAAGAAAGATAAAAATGCTAAAAAGTAAAAAGTATTTATAAAAGAGTATTCCTGAGAAGTGGACTAGGAATCTCACACATCACACATTATAGAAAATAAACAAAATTTCCTCACATCCATCATAGTGAAAATAAATATTTCTGATCACATTAAAATAAAAGAAGATGGCCCATACACATAAGAGAAATTTTATAGAGTGCTGCTTATATATCTCAAAAGAAGATTATGATAGATCAATCTCAAATAATTTATACTCAAGACTCAGAGTTATAAAATACAGTCAAAATTGATCCCGAATGAGTTCTTTGGGATTTCTCAAAAAATAATAATGTTTGTTACAATGCTTTGAAATTAAATGCATTTGTCCAAAGGACTGGGATTGGGGCTCCCATGGACCATAAAACAAACATATACAAGAAGGAAGAAAGTGGGTGGATGTCGAACAAAGAAATCTGGAAAGAAGACAATAAGAAAGTTACTAGGATTCAATTATACTTTTCTATTTAAAGAAGAAGAATAACTGGATGAAAATTGATAAAGGAAGAAGTATGTGATCAACATGGACTTACTATGATGGTATCTCTAGCTTTCATTTGCTTCTTGTTGTTTATTTTATACTCTTGTTGGTTGTGGTTTGATTACCAGTCATAACTACTTCTACTGGTATTTCAGATATCTTGGCGATTGAGTTGTTCAACCATTATTGAATAAAGTCCCTTAATGGGGCAACAATTACTTCTTGTTTTATTTTAACATTAAACAACTCCTTTTCAATTTATCTAAGATCAATAGATAATTTTTGTAATACATTTTCAATATCTTCATTTTTATTTGTGTACTCGACAAGCCAAATGTCAATGTCATCATGTGTAAATTCAATCATATTATCAAACTTTTAAGGTAATGCCCTTTTTAATTCTTCAACTTGTCCTTCGAAATGTTGTCGAGTCATGAGCATAGAATTTGAAAGATATTTAGTCTAGGACTTCAACAGTGGTTTCGATGATATCCAAATCAAGGATTTTTTAATATGCTTCATTCTTCCTTCTTGATAAATCGACCAATTGAGTTATCAGTCCCTTTAATATGTTAATTCTTTCCAACCAACAAGATTTTAGTAGTTTCATGTGGCTCGAAAAAGGAATATTTTCTTGCTTTCTTGTCTGCTATGTCAGAGCTGAAACTTTCATTGCAAACATCACAACTCCGTCTGTGTAAAATCATTCATCATTTTTCAAATATGAATTTAAGTATTCCTTGGTATTTTGAATTCTCAAAATGAGAGAAGCAAAACATTTTTCCATATCCCACAACTCTACAATCAATGACATTCTTTTCTTAATATTTTCTTCAACAAAATGTCAAGTGGCAATGATTAAATTTGAAATTCCTTTGACTCTTTCACTTGGTTCTGGGTTTTCTTGAAGAATTTTTCCAGGACATATCATAGCAATGGGGGAAGCCAAAATAGGTGGAGGCATGAGGGTTTCCTCCAATTCTTTAATTATTTCTTTCAGTTGAGCATTATTTTCCTCCATATGTGCATTTGAAACATCAAGTGCATCCCCTATAACTTTATAAATAGATGATAATTTAGAAGGAAACATATCTCGAGTATCAATGGTAGACCGTAGCTTCCCGCTCTTACTCTTTGTAGTTCTCTCAAAAACCAATTTCTTAGATTCTTTATCAAAAGAGGCATTTTGTACAATGAATGTTTCTTCATCAGAAAATGTCTCATCCCGGATCATGAGTGCGAAAATATGTTGTACATTTTCTCTAGCTGGTACTTCTACATATGGGAAAGTAATATTTTCAATATCTACATCCAAATTCATGTTATCCATTAACAAATCATTTTTTGGAGCATGTGTTTCTTCCCCCTCCTGCTATGAATTAGTCCTTTTTCTCTTGAATTTTATTTATGGGGATTCTCCATGTCCCCCTTAGGAGGATTCCTCTCTTCACCATCTCTTCAGTTATTACTATGAATTTTTCTTGTGTGGCATGTCCCTAGATGAGGATTTGCCTTTGGTAGGGAACTTCTTCGAGAGATAGCTGGTGACTAGAAATTTTTCACTCGAGGGTTTACCTCTTTCTTTATGGTGCTTTTTGGTACTTATAACAGTCTCTATATCTCCAGAGTCTCTCTCAGGTTCTTGATTATTTGGATTGTGGCTGTCATTTTCTTCTTCTCCACTGACGGCTGAATTTACAAGTGCAGGGTTGAGCCCAGTTGAAAGCACATGATTATAAAAAATATGACTAGGGTCAAAACCCTTGATTTCCTCTGAAAATATTGGGTTAGAATGATCGAAACAAGCAACATATTCGTCTATTTTGGAAATCCCTTGGAGAACAATTTCACAAACTTTCCACGGAAGAGGTATGAACTGATTTTTTCTTTTTTCAGAGAAAGTATGGAACCAAAATTTATATTGTCTATCTATATCAATGATAAACAATTTATTGGATATATAATAAGGAAGAAAAATAGGTTTTTTGATAGAGCAGAAAACCTTGATGATATTGTAATCCTCCATTTTCTCAATAACTCCTTTTCCCTTTAGAAAAGTCAATGCTTCCAATGATAGCCTGGAAGTGTCTTACCCAAATAAAAACTTCTTGAATTTAGACACAAAATCATAATATACCTCATAGAAATGATGGTTGAATCTCTGCCTCCATAGAGCTTGGTACCACATGGTCATTGGGTCCATCTTTATTTTCACTCTTTGGGCAATATTTAAACCCTCAAAAGTATGACAATATGTGATGTAAAATATCAAATAAGACGACATATAAAACTTGTTATCAGTCTTGAAATTAGTCAACTATGCAATGATTTCATTCAAAATAATCTTCGCCCAGTCAAAGATAGAGTTTTCATGAACCACAAAATGCAGTATATATAATGCCAGTTGGGGAATGGTTTCCGTAAAGTCCTGGCCAACAATTTGAGTAAACAACCATGCAATTTATTTATAAGGATATTTTAAAGAATTTACCTGAATTTTGGATATATCTTTAGGCATTGATGAGGGCTCATGCAAATACTCTTGAAGAAGATCTATTATGTCGTTCTTGATTTTTAGGAAATTTCTAGCTTCCTCCCCTTTATAAACCAGGTTCAACTCTGGTAATTTCAACATCTCTCTAAATATTGAAGGCGCCAATGAAATAGGAGAACTATTCTGCAACACGATGACCCTTCTGTTTTGAATAAACTTGTCGACACATGAGGTGACAATATCATTGCATTCAAAGACTTTTGTAACACATCTCACGAGAACTATTCCTGAGGTCCACACCTTGTTGTTCTCTTTACCGAGAAAATTTGAATAATACCAGTAGGAGTGGGACCAATGATAATTCTAGTCTTCTCTAGTGAAGAGGTTCAAAGTATCCCCACATAATGACTTTTTTCTCATGATTGTCTTCGCGAAGCTGTCCATATTTTCTTGAAATATTACTTTGCACGGTAAAATGATTTTGAGTTAGATTTCTTTTTACGAAAGAATTAACTCAAAATGAATATTACTAGCCTTGGTATAAGCATCATTAATTAATGCCCACTTCGACAATAAATTTAGTAGTTGAGTCCGTAGGGATAATAATAAATGTGACATCGAAAAATGTGAAGGGACATGTAATGGTGGAGAATCAGAGTGGGAAACTAGTATGAAAAGGCAGGTATGTGAGTCCAAAAGTCTGAATGTATGAAATGGATAAGTGTTGGAATATGTTGGGCGGACAGTGGAGAGAGTGGAGGTATAACACATAGGTCTGCAAGTTTGAAAGTCTAAAATTCCACAGTGCAAAAATAATCTAAGTGTTGGACCTATTTATACATGGGTAAATGGAACATAACACAAGTCCGAAGGTCCACGAGTTTGAAAGTTCATGAATATAATGAACACGACTAAGTATGGTAGTCTTATCAAAACCAATAAAGGGAAAAATAAGGGAAAAAATAAATGAGGAAAGGGAGAGTATAGAAGGGGAAAAGAAGAGGTAAGAAAAGAAAGGGGAAAAATAGAAATAGGGTGGAATCACAAAAGGGGTTCAATAGTAGGCATACCCATGCTTGGTGTAAATTCTAACCTTGTACAATATCTACTGCAAACTGATATTCAGAGAAGAACATAAAATATACAATGGCAAATACAAACATTACATTGAGATTTTTCACCTGGAAACCCAAACCGGGAAAAACCAGCATATATTATATTCATACATTGTGTTACATTGTTTACAATACAATATACATATATGATCCAACGACATCCAAAAACCTAACCCAATGACCTGGATTAGTCCGAAACCCTAATTCCTTAACCAAAAATAGAAAACCATCAGCAAAAACCCATGTGCCGAAAAACCACCTAATATCATGTGGTCCCGGAAATATGTCGTCCCGGTAATATGTCATCCCAGAAATATGTCGTCCCGAAAATATGTCGTCCCGACGGAAATATGTTGTCCTGAT
>JASDQU010685018.1:118095-135503 GCA_032191745.1 Picea mariana | reverse complement strand
ATATATATATATATATATATATATATATCATAGAAAACATTTTTCTACATTATAAAACCCAAAAAGTACACAAGGGAAAAAAAATTGGGCTACATCGCCCATACATCATCATAAAACTAGGACAATACATGGGACTCTACTCATCATCTCATGGCACATTGTACTCATGATAACAGACAACAGATCATGTCACTCGGCATAAAAATGGCCAATGCCCTCAAAAACTCATATTGTGTGCCTCTGGAGGTGATAAGGAACCTCCTGCATCCGCATTGCGGGGACACCCATGGTGATCCCCCTCATGTTCCTTTCCACATCTTGAATCCCTCCAGCATAAGATTCCTCTGTCTGATAAGCCTCTCTGCATCAGTGAAAAGGTGACATACCTATCGATTGCACTGCTCCTCTTTGCGAGATAAAAATGAAAACACTATTAGTTCCTCTTTGTACAATATATATATATAACAAAAACCAAAAAAAACATGTAACAAGGTCACATTCTTCGAAGACATACCTGACGTGTTCCATCATGCTCCCACATGGAGAACTAGATCTTTGTCTCCTTTGAAATCCATCCTGGCATACAGAAAGTCCTCAATCATCAAAATCTAATCTTCCCACCATGATAAGAATCCATCATTGAATGTGCATATCTAGGGACCACCCCCCAACTGGGACATCTGACTAGTCCAATGATCCATCTGTGGCTCAATTAGAGATTGCACATGCATCTCAATCTGTGGGCACATTAAAGGAACCCACTCTAAGAAGAATGACACACGAAGAGATCCATATCTGTACTATTTTTGTTTCCCTATCCTACACTTGGTGATTTGGTCCTTCAAATTCACCAATACACCTCCACACTAGTTAACTATTCTAGGCTCAAGACATTCAATGGCATACACCATCTAAGAAGCAATATGTAGCCCTTTGTTTCCTGCTAACTTGGTGATAGTGAAAAGGATTGTTCATAATGGGTGATCCATGATATCTTTAATGGGTATCTTCCCACTTCTCTTACGGGTACCATCCCTACAGTATTGAGCAATGTATTCATCGGTCGTCATCTTAGTGTCCCAATGACCAGTCAACATAATAGGTGCCCCCCGCTTGGAGAGCCCTATTAGGAATTAAACATCCTCCATCTCTATGACAAGAGTATGAGGACCCACACAGAAAACTTGGTCATTAGCATTCCACATCCCAATCAAATTCTCCAGAAGAAGTGCTTTCTTCCTCATGCTTTGAGTCTTGAAGAACTTGAGTAAATCACAATTTCTTAAGGCTTCCATAGTGTTTGGGTTGTGAAGGGAATCCATGTCTTCATCCTCATGCTCACTCTCTTTCCACTTGATCATTTTGATCAAAATCCTTCTGCACATGACAAGGAGAACCATTAGTTCAAGTTTGAGCTCATTTCAAGGTTTTCTTGACCTTGTACTTGCAAAAGATTTCTAGGAATAACTATCACCTCCCGAGAAGGGATTATAGGGTGAATATAGCTCCCCCTTGGTCATATACAAGGAGATGAAGTAGATATCATCGCTCCTATCGATGATTTAGGGGGGAGATAATACTGGGAGGCGCCAAAAGGCCCAAAAAATAGCTCAAAACACCCTAAAACTTGCATGAAATGACTTAAGAGTGTTATGAAATGAAAGAGTATGAGGAGGGGACCAACCTGCTTCATACAATTCATCAAACGGTCTCTCGAATCTCCCACAATCGACACTCCAAGATCTACCCTAAGAAGAGGAAATTTTCAACAAGACAAACCAAGAGGTAGAATGAACTAGGTATTTTTCACCAATTACTCTTTAACTAGTTATTTTGTTATGTCCACACTATCTTATTTCTTCCATTCAAGTCATTTCTTTGAGCGTAAACATTGTTTAATCATATTTATGGATATTCCTAACATTATTTCCATCGATTTGTCTCATACTTGTGCATAATTTCAGGAGACGAAACTTCTTATCCAATGACCTTGTTTATGCGAGCATACTCTGTCATTATTCGAACTCATTAAACTAAGAAGAGTCGTATTTGGAGTGGTATTTTACCCCTTTTTCAGCCTCGTAAGACTAACTACGAAAAAGGAACACTCTAGTCAACCTTGACTAGAAGAGTTCTCCCTTGTATTGTTTTACACTTTTTCAATCTTGGGGGACTAAATTTATGAAAATAACAACCTTGGAGTCTTCTTTAATATATATTCAGACTCTCTAAACGTGAAAAGAACGTCGAGTTTACCTTCTTTGGGCTCGTAAAAATATACATCGAAGGACCCATATGGGACCAAATCCCTCCTTCTTCAGGTTCGCTAAGCATGTGATGAGGGACTCATCAAAGATGAGCTATACCAAACATCTATTATCCTCCTCAAGCTCGTTAAAAAACAAGTTTTGGAAATCATTATGGCAGCCATTTGTTGTCTCCCTTGAACATGGCACATGTTTGTGTCTTGTCTTTCATTTGGGTAATCCACTTGTCTCTAAGTCATACCAATCCCATTAGTCATCATACTCCTTCGACTCACCCGAAGAGTGCCCCGGTCATCATCACACTATGTTTTGGTCTATCTCTCAATCGAGTCAATGCTTCCAAGTCTTTTGTTGTGCCTCACAATGTTCAAGGGAAGTTTTAACCCAAATCAACCATTCTACAGTATTACCAATGTTCATCCTTGTGTCAGTATGTGCTCATTTAATCCATTATCTTACATCACTTTCCTGTGTTAGTTTCATGTCGATGATGGGGGAAACATCATGGCCCTCCTTTGATGAGTCTATTCATGTTGAATTCAACACATTATCTGAGAATTAGACTTAGAAACCAGTTAGTACCTTGGGACCTACATGCCTCAATGGTAGGCCTCCTCGCTTTCGACAGTAGGTTTACATCATTGACCTCTAATCAAATGGTTCCATTCAACTCATTTATTCACATTCGCTGGAATGTACTAGGGTACCATGGGAGTCATTTTTATCGTTGGTGATTTCCCTCTCACTTGTTAATGGTATACATCAATGACCGATAATCAAGTGGATTCTAACATGTTTGACATCAACACATCTATTCACATGGCTAGAATCGTACTATTTTGGGATTGGAACAAATACCCTGGGAGCTCCTCAGACACCTAGGCTATGATGGAGAATATTTGAGTACTTACAGTATTCCAGTATGGTCATCATGTTGGAAATATTACTATATGTTGACACATAGATGGACACTTTGTATTGGTCTATGGCTATGTTTTGTCATATCATATCTCCTATGTGTATTCTCTCGTGGCTATGACCTGATTGAGTCATGGAAATATGGATCCACATTGTATCTTTGATTGACATATCCTTAGTCAGTTCTTTCATGGATCCATAGTGTATTGGTCGACGACCATGTTTTGAGTCATTATGTTCTGAGCATGGGTATGCCTACTATTGAACCCCTTTTTTCTTCCACCCTATTTCTATTTTCCCCTTTCTTTTCTTACCTCTTATTTTCCCCTTCTATACTCTCCCTTTCCTCATTTATTTTTTCCCTTATTTTTCCCTTTATTGGTTTTGATAAGACTACCATACTTAGTACTGTTCATTATATTCATGGACTTTCAAACTCGTGGACCTTCGGACTTGTGTTATGTTCCATTCACCCATGTATAAATCCATCCAACACTTAGATTATTTTTGCACTGTGGAATTTTAGACTTTCGGACTTGCAGACCTATGTGTTATACCTCCACTCTCTCCACTGTCCGCCCAACATATTCCAACACTTAGCCATTTCATACATTCGAACTTTTGGACTTACATACCTACCTTTTCATACTAGTTTCCCACTCTGATTCTCCACCATTACATGTCCATTCACATTTTTCGATGTCACATTTATTATTATCCCTACGGACTCAACTACTAAATTTATTGTTGAAGTGGCCATTAATTAATGATGCTTATACCAAGGCTAGTAATATTTATTTTGAGTTAATGCTTCCATAAAAAGAAATCTAACTCAAAATCATTTTACCATGCAAAGTAATATTTCAAGAAAATTTGGACAGCTTCACAAAGATAGACATGAGAAAACAATCATTATGTGGGGATACTTTGAACCTCTTCACTAGAGAAGACTAGAATTATCATTGGTCCCACTCCTACTGGTATTATTCAAATTTTCTCGGTAAAGAGAACAACAAGTTGTGGACCTCAGGAATAGTTCTTGTGAGATGTGTTACAGAAGTCTTTGAATGCAATGATATTGTCACCTGGTGTGTCGACAAGTTTATTCAAAACAGAAGGGTCATCGCGTTGCAGAATAGTTCTCCTATTTCATTGGCGCCTTCAATATTTAGAGAGATGTTGAAATTACCAGAGTTGAACCTGATTTATAAAGGGGAGGAAGCTAGAAATTTCCTAAAAATCAAGAACGACATAATAGATCTTCTTCAAGAGTATTTGCATGACCCCTCATCAATGCCTAAAGATATATCCAAAATTCAGGTAAGTTCTTTAAAATATCCTTATAAATAAATTGCATGGTTGTTTACTCAAATTGTTGGCCAGGACTCTACAGAAACCATTCCCCAACTGGCATTATATATATTGCATTTCGTGGTTCATGAAAACTCTATCTTTGACTGGGTGAAGATTATTTTGAATGAAATCATTGCATAGTTGACTAATTTCAAGACTGATAACAAGTTTTATATGTCATCTTATTTGATATTTTATATCACATATTGTCATACTTTTGAGGTTTTAAATATTGCCCGAAGAGTGAAAATAAAGATGGACCCAATGACCATGTGGTACCAAGCTCTATGGAGGCAGAGATTCAACCATCATTTCTATGAGGTATATTATGATTTTGTGTCTAAATTCAAGAAGTTGTTATTTGGGTAAGACACTTCTAGGCTATCATTGGAAGCATCGAATTTTCTAAAGGGAAAAGGAGTTCTTGAGAAAATGGAGGATTACAATATCATCAAGGTTTTCTTCTCTATCAAAAAACTTATTTTTATTCCTTATTATATATCCGATAAATTGTTTATCATTGATATAGATAGACAATATAAATTTTGGTTCCATACTTTCTCTGAAAAAAGAAAAAATCAGTTCATACCTCTCCCGTGGAAAGTCGGTGAAATTCTTCTCCAAGGGATTTCCAAAATAGACAAATATGTTGCTTGTTTCGATCATTCTAACCCGAGATTTTCAGAGGAAATCAAGGGTTTCGACCCTAGTCATATTTTTTATAATCATGTGCTTTCAACTGGGCTGCACTTATAAATTCAGCTATCATCGGAGAAGAAGAAAATGACAGCCACAATCCAAATAATCAAGAAGCCGAGAGAGACTCTGGAGATATAGAGATTGTTATAAGTACCACAAAGCACCATAAAGAAAGAGGTAAACCCTCAAGTGAAAAATTTCCAGTCACCAACTATCTCTCGAAGAAGTGCCCTACCAAAGGAAAATTTTCATCTAGGGACATCCCACACAAGAAAAATTCATAGTAATAACTCAGGAGATGGTGAAGAGAGGAATCCTCCTAAGGGGGACATGGAGAATCCCCATAAATAAAATTCAAGAGAAAAAGGACTAATTCATAGCAGGAGGGGGATGAAACACATGCTCCAAAAAATGATTTGTTAATGGATAACATCGATTTGGATGTAGATATTGAAAATATTACTTTCCCATATGTAGAAGTACCAGCTAGAGAAAATGCACATCATATTTTCTCACTCATGATCCAAGATGAGACATTTTCTAATGAAGAAACGTCCGTTGTACAAAATGCCTCTTTTGATAAAGAATCTAAGAAATTGGTTTTTGAGAGAACTACAAAGAGTAAGAGCGGGAAGCTACGGTCTACCATTGATACTCGAGATATGTTGCCTTCTAAATTATCATCTATTTATAAAGTTATAGGGGATGCACTTGATGTTTCAATTGCACATATGGAGGAAAAGAATGCTCAACTGAAAGAAATAATTAAAGAATTGGAGGAAACCCTCATGCCTCCACCTATTCTGGCTTCCCCCATTGCTATGATCTGTCCTGGAAAAATTCTTCAAGAAAACCCAGAACCAAGTGAAAGAGTCAAAGGAATTTCAAATTTAATCATTGCCACTCGACATTTTGTTGAAGAAAATATTAAGAAAAGAATGTCATTGATTGTAGAGTTGTGGGATATGGAAAAAGGTTTTGCTTCTCTCATTTTGAGAATTCAAAATACCAAGGAATACTTAAATTCAGATTTGAAAAATGATGAATGATTTTACACAGACGGAGTTTTGATGTTTGCAATGAAAGTTTCGGCTCTGACATAGCAGACAAGAAAGCAAGAAAATATTCCTTTTTCGAGCCACATGAAACTACTAAAACCTTGTTGGGTGGAAAGAATTAACATATTAAAGGGACTGGTAACTCAATTGGTCGATTTATCAAGAAGGAAGAATGAAGCATATTAAAAAATCCTTGATTTGGATATCATCGAAACCACTGTTGAAGTCCCAAACTAAATATCTTTCAAATTCTATGCTCGTGACTCGACAACATTTTGAAGGACAAGTTGAAGAATTAAAAAGGGCATCAGCTGAAAAGTTTGATAATATGATTGAATTTACACATGATGACATTGACATTTGGCTTGTCAAGTACACAAATAAAAATGAAGATATTGAAAATGTATTACAAAATTTATCTATTGATCTTAGATAAATTGAAAAGGAGTTGTTTAATGTTAAAATAAAACAAGAAGTAATCATTGCCCCATTAAGGGACTTTATTCAATAATGGTTGAACAACTCAATCGCCAAGATATCTGAAATACCAGTAGAAGTAGTTATGACTGGTAATCAAACCACAACCAACAAGAGTATAAAATAAACAACAGGAAGCAAATGAAATCTAGAGATACCATCATAGTAAGTCCATGTTGATCACATACTTCTTCCTTTATCAATTTTTATCTAGTTATTCTTCTTCTTTAAACAGAAAAGTATAATTGAATCCTAGTAACTTTCTTATTGTCTTCTTTCCAGATTTCGTTGTTCGACATCCACCCACTTTCTTCCTTCTTGTATATGTTTGTTTTATGGTCCATGGGAGCCCCAATCCTAGTCCTTTGGAAAAATGCATTTAATTTCAAAGCATTGTAACAAACATTATTATTTTTTGAGAAATCCCAAAGAACTAATTCGGGATCAGTTTTGACTGTATTTTATAACTCTGAGTCTTGAGTATAAATTATTTGAGATTGATCTATCATAATCTTCTTTTGAGATATATAAGTAGTACTCTATAAAATTTCTCTTATGCGTATGGGCCATCTTCTTTTATTTTAATGTGATTAGAAAATTTTATTTTCACTATGATGGATGTGAGGAGATTTTGTTTATTTTTTGTAATGTGTGATGTGTGATATTCCTAGTCCACTTCTCAGGAATACTCTTTTATAAATACTTTTTACTTTTTAGCATTTTTATCTTTCTTTGAGCATAAAATATTGGACTATCTTAAGGTCCTATATTATTTCTTGATCCGAAATTATTAAGAATATCATAAGCCAAAGAGGAGTACCACCTCTCTAAAAATGAAAGAGGATTCATATCTTTGTGAGTTGTCTTTTTTGGTCCTTGATGGATTCAAGCGTCAACATTGTTGGTGACTAAACTAGGGGCAAACTTGAAGATTTAATAATTGGTTCTAGACCTTAAAAATTATATGAATTTTCCTCGGGATAACTAGCCCCAACTAGAGATCTAATTAAATAATCAACAAAGTATTATTCATCGTTTATATAATTTTGTATTAACAACTACTCGAATGAGAGAAGAACTAGAAAGATCTTGGGAAACACTAGTTCAAGAATAAGAAATAGAGATTCTCCGAAGAAAAATAAGAGACAAAAGACAAGACCAGAGAAGCAAAAGATGAGGCAGGAATTGAAGCTAGAAAAATACAAAGGACCAATCACTAGAAGCAAAAGCAAACCGTTGCATACCTCGAAAATTAAAAGTCCTACTCCTGAAGAAAAGAAGTAACTTCCAGACATGGTTGATAAAGAAGAAATACGTGAAGAACCAAATGAAGAAAGACGAGAAGAAAGACATGAAGAAAGATGAGAAGAAAATTGAGAGGAAAGGAGACATGAAGAAAGGAAACTATTTATAAATCTGAGAAGAATAAGAGATTCTCCCCTCGACCTGTGAGGTGAAGAACATGAGCTACCTCTTCTTCCTAAAGGTACTTTGAAGACATTTTTCAGAGATGGAACTATTGATGCTAAGAGACATATTGATTTGTTTTTGGATGTTTGTGATTTCCATCTTGATGAACATGATGACATAATGGTAAGGTTGTTTCTCCAAACTCTATCGGGCCAATCTTATGAATGGTACACCACATTTCCCACAAGGTTGATCGGCTCATTTGATGATCTTGAATAAGTATGTTCGCTCACCCAGTCCCGTGTCATACCCTTCTCACTAATTTCACCCAAATTTGTCTGAAGAAAAATGAGAGAATAAGAGATTTCAATCTCATATTCAATAAATTATTGAACAAGATACATGTAATATTACAGATATCATAGAGTATGCAAAACATGAATATTTAGCAAGCAATGGTAGAATAAAAATGATATAACCAGATCAATATCAAAATAATACCAGATCTTTGAGGGGGAAACCTCCAGCGGAGCAAATCTATATTACAATAATATCCAAGACAAAACTTCTCATACCATCTACTTGTATTTATACTAAATCTATCTATCCAAAAGAACAATCTAGAGAAAGATCCTTCTAGAAGCGAAAGATTCTATTAGGTTTTCTTACATTTGACTTATTCTTCATTATTGCTATGCCTTATTAATATTGGCCTTTATTACATGGAAATATATTATTCTACCTATGTGAGGGGTTAGGGAGGTTAGGTCCCTAACATGCCCTCCCCCTTAAAAACAACCTTGTCCTCAAGGCTTGAGATGAGGAAATTGTTGCAAAATGGTAGTTGTATCCCAGGTGGCATCTATTGGAGTTTTATCTTTCCATTGGACTAACACTTCCTTGATGGTGCACTGACGAAGATGGCGCTCACACGAGTCCAAAACTGCTTGTGGATGCAACCATATGGATCCTTCTTCATCCAACTTGGGAAGGTTGGTTTGAGTTTGTCACTTAGTTCCAATCACCTTCTTTAAGCACGAGACATGAAAAACAGGATGGAGCTTAGAATGTCTGGGAAAAGCTAACTGATAGGCCACCTATCCCACTCGCTTGAGAACTGTATAAGGACCATACAATTTGGGTGCCAGTTTCTCACAATGGTCAGTCTTGATTGAAGTTTGCTTATAAGTTTACAGTCGAAGAAACACCTAGTATCCTTTAGCAAATTGATATTCATAGCAACCTTGATTTGCTTATTGCTTCATGCGATTTTGAGCCATAACCAAATTCTCTTTGAGGGTACGAATAAAAGATGTTGGCACAGGGGCGGACCCAGGGTTCAATGCTACAAAAGAGCACCAAAAAAAACCTAACTACCGGCCCTTTTGGCAACACTTGCGAAGCAGATGAAGTCTCACCCGAGGTAGAAGCAAGGGTGGTTGCAAGACTCAGGTGTCTGCAACCTTAGCTGGGACACAGATATATGATTATAATACTTAATAGATCACTTAGCACTGTCAATTCGTTATTATTTAACCAATGTCTACTTCGCAGATAAAATAGAGCATCGCAACATTCACCCTGATCTAGTGTATTTAAGCACTTAGCATAAAGAAATGGATCAGATCTGGCAAATTCAAGCACTAAGCACATTTACCTATATTAGATCTAACATCCAGATTCATCATAAGCACAAAGCATAAACAAGTCTATCTATCTATCTATATCAATCACTTAGAAAATAACACATAAATACATCATAACATCGCATAGAGCAGAATAACACAGTATTTACGTGGTTCACCCCCACCCTAGGAATACGTCCACCAACTCTTCTTCTTTATTATCTTCAATCATTCATCTACATGCACAGAGACACAAAAACCCTACTCTGCATAGGAGAGGAGATCTGCGCAGCTTGCTAGATCCTCCTTCCTTGCGTTATAGCACAAATCCCTTCACAATCTCTTACAATAAATTGCACTTAGCTCTGCAAGTCTCACACAGTATGCACGAAGCCTTACAATTCTTGATCACACAAATCCAACTCTTAGCACTTAGCCAACTTGCACACACACTCTTCTTACATTGCCTAGACTTCTATTTATACATACAAAATAGGCATAAACATGGGTAAACCCATGGGCCGACATCCCATACCCATTACATATTCCCCAATCCCAAAAAAGACCCAAAAAGGGGTCGAGATATCGCGATCTCTACTTCGTCTTGCACTCCGTCTTCGATAGGTTTTCGAAGTACCAAAATAGGTAAACATGACCAAGAATCTCCCAAAACTTGGTCAAGGGCCAACAGGCCCCCAACACTCACCTGTGACTCATCCCGAGTCACTCTAGTCTGACTAGCTCTGCTTCAAATGCCTCGAGCTTGGCCCGAGCTGTTTCGACTTACTGTTGTGCTACGGCCTCCTTTTCAATGAACTCTTGGATGATTGCATCATTGTAAGGTCCCTCTATATGTTGTTCAATTGTAGTGACAACCTACTCTAGCTCTACTTCTGTAAACAATTGATAGGCCTTGTCTTGTACGGGTTGGATTTTCTCAGTTACCTCCATAACTCTGCTCTGGATAGTATGGATTTGCTGTTGTGCGGTGCATTGTTCTTGGGATCACTTCATTCTTTCCATAGCTGACAGGGACTTCAGTTGCGCCTGTATCTTTTCGGCTTGATACTTCACCTTTTGGAGCTGCAACTCTAGTGCCTTCAATTATGGGTTCTTCGTGAGTGGTTCATAGGTTTGGGCACTGTGATCGGTAAGTTTCTTGAATTCCAGGCTAAGAGCCTTTAGCCTTTCAACTATGCTTCGGGCAATTGATTCTCTTTGGTCTCTTACATGTTGTGGGGTCTCAATTACAGTGCATAGCTCCAAATCTGCTATGTGTTGATGTAGTTGTTGGATGGCTTCTGCGAGCTCGTTCACCTACTTTGAAACTTGGTCTTCTGCCTTGATTTCTAAGACTGTCACAGAGAAAAGTGCTATGTTGACCACTTCCTTTACTTCGAGTTGCTCCGCGAGCAACCGTTCCTTTTCTTGTTGTACCTTGTGCTTTTTCTTCATCAAACTTCACTTGGAGAGTAATCGTTTCCTATTCTACAGCACTGCGTTTTTATACGAGTACTCCTTGTACTTGTGTCAAAGACTGGGTGGCTTGTTGTATTTCTTCCTGTGTTAGTCGAAGGCAATCTTCGACTGTATCAGCTAGGCGGTGGAGTTGAGATGGCTCATCTCCCAATTCTGGTTCTCTGGGCACAGTGGAGACTGCGCGGATGGACTGTAGGGCCTGATGTACCCCTCGGAGTTCAGTCTCAATTTGTTCATACATCTCCTCTTGGTTTGAATCTTGTTTCTCTATTATTTCCAATGAAGCATCTTGCAGGGATGCTATGAGGAAATCAAGGTCATCGGAGGTGAGAACAGTCTGTATCTTGCTCATGGTGGCCTTCACTTTTCTCCGAGAGGAGGGTTTTGGAGGTGAAGCTTTCCTCTTCTTTAGGGGATCAACCTCGTCTCCCTGCTTCTATTTGACTTATTTGTCATCTAACTCTTTGCCATCACCTCCTTGCTGTGGTGATATGGAAGCAATCTTCACGGATGTGCTATCTAATTCTTGGACCTCTTCAGTCTTCTTTGTCCTGCTTGGTCCGGGTGTATCCTGCGTTGTTTATGGGTTGTCGATGTCATATATCTCTGCAAAGTTGCTGGAATAAGGAGGTTCGTCAACTAGACCTTTGTGATCTCCTCCAAGTCCTCCTCCATCAGCTTGTAGTAGGATTGAATATGTTTCTTGTGTTCGTCAGCACACGTTGTGATGTAAATAAAATGTCGATCTACGTTGAACTTCATCAACAGTCGAAACTGGTGTAGAGTGTTAGGAGTCATGCGAGGATTGAATTGTATGGCTATCTTCAGCTTATTGTAGTAGGTATGAAAAACAACATTGGACTACCACTATTTATTCATGCCACTTGAGTACCACAGTGTACTGAAATTCACAGCCAAAGGTTCAAAAGGCTCAATGTCCAAGAAGGTCGTACCTTCCGGCATCTCCCAGGCAATAAAATCTTAAGGATCAAGAGCCAGCTGAAATGAAATTTGTATCCTTGATCCTGTGCTTCTCTGCAGTTGAGTTCCAACTGGTTCACTAGGTACTTTGCCCAGTTTATTTGAAGGTCTTCCGCACACTTCCCTGCGAGGTTGACTACAAAACCGGTGACTTGGGTGGGTTGGTTCTTTCGCAC
The DNA here is from genome assembly GCA_032191745.1 of Picea mariana. Lineage (NCBI taxonomy): Eukaryota > Viridiplantae > Streptophyta > Pinopsida > Pinales > Pinaceae > Picea > Picea mariana. Next base: position 123,060 of record JASDQU010685018.1, on the reverse strand, counting down.
TAACTTCCCTGCAATCAACTGACAGGAAAGGCGCACTATGCCACACTCGATAGAAGCTACCTTGTAGCCTCATGTTCCCTTCTTAACATCTCCATAAGTGTCTTTGATCTTCTTTGCTAGAGTGTGATCCATTGCTTTTCCTGGGTAAAACTCTTATGGGTTGGGTCCTTGCATACTCAACCCCATGATCCAATTGATCATTGTTAGATCAACTGTTATACACCATTTTAGCCACAAATAGCCTCCATGGCAACATGACAGCAGCAGCTTGACACATGCATTCACCTCCTGGTGTCATCCGAAGTGAGAAATCTTCATGACGTTCAACAGAGTGGACTGCACGAGGTTCAGAGTCCATGACTGGGGGATTATCTTTGAATTCTTCCCCTTAGTTCTAGTCAGGTACTTATGCGGGGCGAGCGTGTTATAGACTTTGTGATCTCCAAGGTTGAAGTCGCTAAACTTCAACGCTGCAATCTTATCTTGGTCTGCTCGAACTGCATGTATCCCCTTCGAGAGGTACGTCGTAAACAAGGTGTATTCGAAATCCCTGGTCCAACTGTCTCGATTTACTGTGCCGCTCAGAGGTGGAATATAGGTGGGTAATATACTCAGGATCAATTTGGCATTCACTAGATCATCCCTGTGCTTGGTTCGCTTTTCATCAGATGGACAGGATGCTCCAGCTCCGCGAGAAGTGGAAAGAGAGGCTGGCAGTCCTCTCATCGATGATGCTTGTACACATGTAGACATCGACATGACTCTCTCAATCATGAGGTCGATCAGAACTTCTTCAACAATTTTCTCGGCAGCGCTCAACTTGTCCGACATACACACTCGGGGTTAACAATCTCAGGTTTGGAGGGTAACTTAGACACAGCAATAGGATAGAGGGCAATAGCGCAATGACCACTGTGTAAAATTAACAAGTCTGGGAGCTCAAATTCATGATTGGAAAAAGTGTTCTTGGTGCATGGCGCGACAGGATAAATAGCTAACTCGACAACAGGTTGCTTGCAATGGGTATGAAGCCTTCATTAACTCTATTTTTTTCGTTATGGCACGGTCCCAATGGTTGGATGGTGAGTTGTCTATCCATAAATGTCTTTCTACCCATTTGAAGCGTTGGTCTAACGGTTAAAATGTCCCCAATGGTTATATTGCTTCGTCATGGTGAAGTTCCATGTGTTGTTGTTCTGATATCCCGACGAAGCTCCAATTTTGCAAATTTCCCTTCTGTGAAGCTTCCTCTGGAACCTTCTACAACTTGTCGATCTTAGCTCTCTTCTTACTTAGCTTTCTAGCCTTTTTACCAGTGAGCTTCGTCTCGGTAGGCCTTTTTCCATTCTGATTCGTATCTTCTTTTGGCATAGGTACTTCGCGTTGTTGAGATTCTTTCCTAAGATTCGAGGGTGATCCTTCTTCTTTATCTGGAATAGGTACTTCAATCTTTTGTGGGTCTTCCAGTGTTCTTGCAACTTTGACATCCGGGTCTCTAGTGTTAAATAGCTTCGATATGTTCTTATGTTCTTCAATCAAGTGTGTGATCCTTCTAGTCATTAATTCTTTTAATTCTTGCTTCTTCTGCTCTAAAACTTCTTCTTCTTCTTGCCTTCTGGCCTGATCTCTTTCAATCCAAGGTTTTCCTAGTAGTATGGTAAATGGGGCACTGTTCTCAATAAATCTAATAATCTCAAAATATTCCTCTGTTGAAGTTCCATTGGCATTCATAGGTATCCGGGTGAGCTTTCCGCATAGGTTTATCAGCTTTCCTTTGAATAGTCCTATTCCTCCTAAGGAAGGAATCATAGCAGGCCTCCCTATAGCTTCCCAAGTTCTCTCTGTCATGATATTCACCTATGTTTCCTCATCTAGAACACAATCAATCTCGAAGTCTCCTATTCTTGCTTCAAGGAATTCTTTTTCTTTGAAGATCTCTAATAATCTGACATGTCGGTGGTCATTTAGGTTTTCTTTCATCTGTAGCAATACGTTCTCTGATTCTTTCTAGGATTCTGTCATAATCTTAGTTTCTGGATCTACCTTAAGGTTTTCTTGTCTCATGTTCATTTCTTCAATCTTAGCAATCATTCTAGGACAATCCAATACTTCATGGTCCATAGCTTTGCAACAAAGACAACTAGGTCTTCTCCCAGAGCATTCCTTAGTAAGATGTCTCGATTTTCTACAACTGTAATAGAGGGTTAATCCTCTCTTTCTTTTAAATGATCCCCAACCTTTCCTGCACTACGCGCTAGGATCATGGTAGCTAACCTACAAACATTTCTTTCTAGGGTCCTGCATACACTTATTAGTCCAAACATTCTTTCTATGCATAGGTATAACATATTTTTCACTATCCTTATCAAATCTACTCATATCAAATCTTCTTTCATCTATTAATACCTTAGTTTTCAAGCTAGGATAGAATCTATCAAACATACATAGATCCATACCGTTGAAAGAAAAATTTCCACTTATCTTACTTCTACAGAGCACAAAGATTTCAGATCTAGAACTTTTCACTATTCTTACCTTTATCAGAGCACAGAGCTTTCAAATCTTACCTCTTTTAATCAAAAATTCTTACTTTTACCTTTCTCAGAGCACGAAGCTTTCAAATCTTACCTCTTTTAATAAAAAATTCTCACTTTTACCTTTCTCAGAGCACAAAGCTTTCAGATCTTACCTCTTTTCTCCAACTGGACTTCTTTTCCTTAGCACAGAGCTTGTCAAACTAAGTAGAGTATTGTGCACTAGAGCAACAAATCTACACACAGAGCTTTCACAATTTCAGGTCAGATCTTTGCACAAAGCTTCTTCTTCCTCAGTTCCCAGAAATCATAGTTTCAGGTACCGGCATCGAAACCATTTGTTGGCACAGGGGAAGACCCAGGTTTCAACTCTACAATAGCGCACCAACAAAACCCTAACTACCAACCCTTTCGGCAACACCTGCGAAGCAGATGAATTCTCACCCGAGGTGGAAGCAGGGGTGGTTGCAAGACTCAGGTGTCTGCAACCTTAGCTGGGACACAGATCTGTGATTATAATACTTAATAGAGCACTTAGCACCGTCAGTTCATTATTATTTAACCAATCTCTACTTCACAGATAAAACAGAGCATCGCAACATTCACCCTAATCTAGTGTATTTAATCACTTAGCATAAAGAAATGGATTAGATCTGGCAGATTCAAGCACTAAGCACATTTACCTATATCAGATCTAACATCCAGATTCATCATAAGCACAAAGCATAAACAGGTCTATCTATCTATCTATATCAAGCACTTAGAAAATAACACATAAATACATCAGAACATCGCACAGAGAAGAATAACACAGTATTTACGTGGTTCACCCCCACCCTGGGGATACGTCCACCAAATCTTCTTCTTTATTAGCTTCAATCAATCATCTACATGCACAGAGCCACAAAAACCCTACTCCGCATAGGACAGGAGATCTGTGCATCTTGCTAGATCCTCCTTCCTTGCATTACAGCACAAAGCCCTTCACAGTCTCTTACAATAACTTGCACTTAGCTCTGCAAGTCTCACACAGTATGCATGAAGCCTTACAATTCTTGATCACAAAGATCCAACTCTTAGCACTTAGCCAACTTGCACACACACTCTTCTTACATTGCCTAGCCTTCTATTTATACATACAAAATAGTCCTAAACATGGGTAAACCCATGGGCCGACATCCCATTCCCATTACATATTCCCCAATCCCAAAAAGGACCCAAAAAGGGGCTGAAATCCCACGATCTCTGCTTCGTCTTGCACTCCATCTTCGACAGGCTGTCGAAGTCCCAAAATAGGTCAACATGACCAAGAATCTCCCAAAACTTGGTCAAGGGCCAACAATAGCCTCTCGAACTGTAAGAATTTGGTCAACCTCCTGGATCTTCGAGACACCTGGCATGTAGGAGAGAACTGAAGGTGGATTTTGTCCATATATTGCTTTAAAAGGAGTCACACAAGTAGTTGTATGGTAAGAAGTGTCGTACCACCATTCATCTAGTGGTAACCATTGATCCCACTGATTTTTCCTTTCAGAGGTAAAACACCACAAATATGTTTCCAAACACTTGTTGACAACTTCAGTTTGAGCATGATTTTGGGGATGATAGGTTGTGTTGAGATGCAATTGGGTTCCCTATAGCCTGAAAATTTCTTGCCAAAAATTTTTGGTGAAAGTGGGATCTCGATCGAAAAAAATAGAATGAGGCATGCCATGAAGCTTGAAGATGTGATCCATGAAAATTTGAGACACAGTGGAGGCGGTAAATGGGTATTGAAGAGCACAGAAATGAACATACTTGTAAAGACGATCAACGACCACCATGATGACTGACTTATTTCCTGATTTAGGTAAGCCCGCAGTAAAATCCATAGAGATGTCCCTCCAAATAGCAGGTGGAATCGAAAATGGTTGTAGTGTGCTAGGAGCTTTGAATATTTCTCCCTTACTATGTTGAAAAACATAACATTCTTCCACAAAAGTGTGAACGTCATGTTTCATACCATCACAGAAAAAAGCACGTTTGACCCGGTCATAGGTTTTGGTAAATCCTGAGTGTCGAGTTGTGAGTGTAGCATGAAGCTTAGAAAGCACCGTGGATTTAAGTTGTGACTGTTTACTTAAATACAAATGACCTTTGTAGCGAAGCTCATCATTGTGCCAAGAGTACTCAAGGGAAACTGGAGAATTGGCTTGCAATTGTTGGATCAGATGCGAAATTTTGGGATCTTGTACCCATTCATGGCAAACATCTTGGAGCCTGTTATCCCTGATATCTAGGGATAACTAGGAGATCATGTCTCGAGTCACACATGGTCCTAGACATGGAGTACCGAGAGCAGGATTGACTTGAGCATGGCCCTGGAGGGCCCATCTCTCTTCTTCTTCGTCAGAATTTTCCTATCAAGCAGTAGCAGTTTCCATCACCACCA
>JASDQU010685018.1:41753-52581 GCA_032191745.1 Picea mariana | reverse complement strand
GGGATGTTGGTGCACTTGTTCATGAACCCTTAATCCAAATGTTCAATTGTTTCTTACTTAATTCTCTTACCATATGCCTTATGATTTGGCTCTATTCTCTTAGCATATGCCTTATGTATGATTTGGCTCTATTCTCTTACCATATGCCTTCAAATCTTGATGAAGAGGATGATCTCGAATCCCATAATTGATATCATTCATTTAAAACCATTACCACATGTTCTGGAAACCCAAAAATGCGATCTGAGCAGAAAGAAACCCAATCTGGACTCTTATGCAGTTTCGGTGGCTCTTTAGTCCTGTGTTTTACCTTTTAGCCGCCAAAATTCAGAGCTTTTCGACGGCTCACTATATTACGAATTTTACCACTTAGCCAATGAAAGCTCAAATTTATCTTTTGGTCTATTTTGCGTTGTAAATCGATTTATTCATTTAAATACCATGTTAAAAGAGCTTGTCTCAAAGATTTTGAACTTTAAGATTAGAAATAACTCCCTAATGATCTTCTTATCATGTGATTTGGAAATCATTAGCAAGTTTTTTTTTATCGCTAACACATTGATTGTCTTCTACCTAGTCTTTATAGCACCAATCAAATTTTGTTGATTTGCATTCTACAACATTAATCCCGCGACATCTACTCATAGAGCCTGGAATTAGTTTAAGTGGGAAATAGTTCAAATTTTCCAAACCTGACAACAACTATAAAGGAGAGTTGTACAGAACACTACATCATTCAGACAGTGACTTCTGAAGTGGGGAATAGACAAATACGAACAAATCACCCAACCAGTGGCATCCATATCAATCTAAATACTGTAACAATAAGAACATAAAATTTTGAGTAGGTACAAGCTTTGTTGCATTAATACTTAGAAGATATCCTTTACCACCAACACCTAACCTGTACAGGATTTAAATATAATTTCAAGTTCAACCTAGTTCAAATTTCATTGGAATAGCGTGGTATCACATTTGATCCCCTCAACTCAATTTACAGTTCTTGTCGCCTAGGGAAAAATAGAGTTTAGACCACAATTTACATTTTAGAGAGACTAACGCAAACTATAGTTGATATTATTCTATCTTTCCATATTCGATAGAGAGTTTGACAGTGGAAAGACTCAACATATTACCAAGATCAATGCCAACATACCTTGGAAACCACTAGAAAAAACATTTTTTGTGATTTACAATTAACAAAAATCTACATTTGTTCTATCTACATTATTTCTTACCACATAAAAACACACACACACACACACACACACACACACACACACACACACACACACACACACACACACACACACACACACACATATATATATGCACTTCATTCCCCACAACAACAACATGAATTGGCTCAAATTGTTCCATAGAAAGCTACAGAACAATAATCTGACTAAATCATGCATTGGTGTGTCTGTTTATTTTCTTCAGTGTATATATATATATATATACATATGATCCATTAATTACTTGAACATGGTATCTCACCTACAACGAATTGTGACTGGGTAGATGTGTCATTGTTTTAGGATCTGGATATCACTTTTGTTGTAGACATAGTATATACGTTGGTGTATCATAATTAAAGAACATTGTGTATAAATGAATTTCTTGTATTATTGTTTGATTTCATTGTGAATGTAAATATGCAGGTAGTTAATCAAGTGTTGTGTTTGAACATCGAAAGAAGAGACAAAAAGTGCATTTCTTAATTCCTTCACAAAATAGAAATCGAATTGTTTTCCCACTGATTGGCATTCAACTGGAAACAATTATATACACATATTTAATTTGGCATTATAAAACTGCATTAAATAGAGTTTGGACTTTTTTGACAGAGTTGAAGTGTTGTGTGACTACCTTCAATTGGAAGTGCAAACATACCAGTGGAGTCTTGAACCAAAGAAGGAAACAAAGCCTTCAATCCGTGGAATAACAAGTAAACCAAGTTCACAAACCTAAATCTAAATAGAGATTGCAAAGGAGCAATTGTTTATTTATGAATAAAAGGCATTTTGAAGTATTTCTACGGATTACATTTGTTGTGTTATTGACCCTTCATTTCCATGCCATGCATGCATGGGTTCCTTCTAAATAGGACTGGCATAAATTTTTCTTGGCCAAATAATACAAACTTTTAGAGGCACTTTCTAAAAAAAATTAATTTCAAGTTCAACATCAGCCCAAACATAGCATATTTTACTGGGTGCATCTATGTGACTTGGTCAAAACACAAGAAGAATAAATGGTGTCATTTATTTGAGTATGATTTCAATAACAATAAATACTTGAAACTAAAATTCTTAAATACAAATGATGAAAATCTTTGGTTATAGATGGACTTACACAACTCCAAGTTAAGTAAATTTGACTATCAAAACTAGAATTACACTTTCCTAAACCTTGCAATATTCCCTGTTTTCAACAAATGATGTCTTTATAGAGCCAAAATGTAGATTGAAAAACATGGAAATCAAATCTTTAGATGACAACAAATTCTTTACAAAATGAAATCTAGATGAAACCAACTGAGCAGAGGGTTCAAGAAAATGTAACTTACCAAGATGCACCTTAAAACAATGAATAAATTGTGAAGAAGGTAGAATATTACCTTATTATATAATATGTAAGTAGCCATAATAATATAAATGTAGAATAGCTCATAGAGAAACTGTAATTTTACAACTATGTTCTATGATAGGTATAGATAATTGCAAAATTTTGCAACAAAATACAATGAGAAACATCATCAACAGACTCATCTTTGAGAACTTTACGATCAACAATTATCAAAATCAAAATAATGAGCAGGTTAATGATGAGATATTATCATCTTCATTGTATTATTATACCATTCATATGATATCGTCATCTTCATCCTTTGAGCTATTAATCAACCATTTCACTTTTACTCGTCCAAAATTTAATGTTGTTTTTGTGTTGTCCCTAAAAACCACATTTTTCAGAGATTATACACTTGATGTCTAGAAATTTAATGCAACTACATGTGGTGTTCCAAATCTTACCTCTATTGTGCCATGCCTTACGATATTATGGTCATAGAGAGATGGAACTAATGTGATAAAACATGCAATCTTGAATCAATTACATAACCAAATTACAACCTTTAATTTCCCTTCAACGCATTGTCCATCTATGTCAAGTTGAACCTCATGTACCCTCAATCTTAAAAGGAGGTCATGAATAGCATTTGATAAAACGGAATTTGAAACAATTTTTCAACTAATTAAGGAATTGGAGGGTTTCCCAAGACTGTATTCTAGTGCAATGTCTTTGGTTTCCAACGAACATCCTTCTCTTTTTCACTCCACAACACCACAACATGATCACTGCTCCCAGTAACAAAGTGGGAATCATCCCAAGGCATAAATATCATACACTTTAAGATACCCTTTATTAGAGGTTTATCTTCCCATTAGAGATCCTTATTTTTTCCCATTCTCTCTTAATTATTAGAAACTAAATGACAAGAAAAAAAGTTTCCCTTTAAATGCATTCATGTTCACCAAAACTAAACAAAACAATTCCACATGGAGGATATTGAAAAACAGAGGCACGTCGGAGTTTGGGTTTCGGCATTTACAAACACCCAACACAAAAATAAAAATAAAACAATTATTTCCTAAATGTGAAACGTGAATAGTCTTTGGGCCCAGCACTTCGGGTTCAGAGTTTGGAACGTGAGAGGGTCTATCACACAAGCCCATGGATGACCCAAAAAAGAAACCCCAAACATCTATGCTCTGAATCAATGTGGGGCCAGGTTCGCAATCGGAAGAACCAAATAATTACAGTGTTTACTCAAATTGAAAACAATATAGCGAATCCGATCAAGGAATGAAACGAGTTTACGAACTCAATAAAACAAAGTATAAATAGAGAGAACACCTCCGAATACAAAATAGCAAATTATGTTCAATGTGCTTTCGAGCTCTCTCCATTACAATCTGTTTCAGGTATCTATATAAACACTACCAAAAATTGCCCCTTCAATCTTAGAAAAGATTTAATTAAGGCGGTAGTGGTATCTTGTGGCCTTCAAAGGTTAAGGCGGCCATCGCTAGAGCTATTTAGGGCAAACTAGTAAAACAGTGCTTAATCCTCAAGTCTTGAAGGGTCAAGACGGCCACCGATGCGTCGTTATTCAGCAGTGAAATGATTACAATCTAACATACTCCATCTTAATCGTTTCAAAACAAAACAACCAAAAACATGCAATACAAGATTGTTGTTAACAATGCATTAYAGCTTACAGACCCCAATATTATCTCTATGAATTTTAAACAATTCATTTCCCTAAGGMTTTGTAAATATGTCTGCAAATTGTTCTTCAGACCTGCAAAACTGAACAAAAATTTCTTTACCATTTACCAGCTCTCGAATGAAATGATACCTCGTATCAATGTGCTTACTCTGCTTGTGAAAAACGTGATTCTTTGACAATCCAATGGCAGATTTATTATCACAGACAATTTGAGTTGCACCATTCTGCTCATGCAATAATTCATTCAAGATTCTTCTCATCCATACAACTTGACATACAGCTTCTTCTATTGCAACATAATCTGCCTCGGTAGAAGATAAAGTCACTGTGGTTTGTTTCTTTGATGCCCATGCCACTGCTCCAGATCCAAGACTGAACACATGACCAGATGTGCTCTTCCTATCATCAATGGAACCTGCAAAATCACTATCAGTATATCAGATCAGCTCAAAGTTCAAGTTTGATGTGTATCGGATACCAAAATCAGTTGTTCCAACAATATATCTCAGGATCCTCTTTCCTGCTTGCCAATGGGTACTCTTCGGAGTCTCCATGAATCTGGAAATTAAACTAACAACAAACATAATATCAGGTCTCGTTGTTGTTAAATACATAAGGCTTCCAACCAACTTCTTATACAGAGTTGGATCAACATATGATCCCTCATTCTATTTGCTAAGTTTAGTACTAGTTGTCATTGGTGTTGCAGTAGGTTTACAATTCAACATTCTAAACTTTTTCAATAATTCATTTGCATGTTTATTTTGACAAATGAAAATGCCATCATCAGATTGATCCACTTCAATTCCAAGGAAATATTTCATCAATCCTAAATCAGTCATCTCAAACTCCGTTTTTATGGCATTTTTAAAATCATCTACAGATAGATCTCCAGTAAAAATCAAGTCATCAACATACAGACAAACAATCAAATTTTTACCTTCCTGGTTTACCTTTGTATACAAAGTTGGTTCACTTGGACTTCTACTGAATCCAACACTAATCAGGTACACATCAATCCTGCTATACCAAATGCTAACATTAATCAGGTACACATCAATCCTGCTATACCAAACGTTGGATGCCTGCTTCAATCCATATAAATCTTTTCTTAACTTGTAAACTTTATCTCTGTGCTTATCAATCTCATAACCCGGAGGTTGTCTTGCATAAACCTCTTCTTCCAAACATCCATTCAAGAATGCAGACTTAACGTCCATCTGATGCATGATCCATTTATTATGAGCTGCAATAGCTAAGATCATCCTCACTGTGTCTATTCTTTTTACAGGAGCAAAGGTTTCATTGTAATCAATACTGGGTCGCTGACTAAACCCCTGAGCTACAAGTCTTGCCTTGTACTTTTAAACTTCACCTTTTGCATTCAACTTAGTCTTATAAACCCACTTAACACCAATACTGTTCTTACCTTCAGTTAAATCGACAAGATCCCAAGTATTATTTCTTTCAATGGAATCAATCTCCTCATCCATTGTTTTTATCCAGACATCCTCTTTAACAACTTCATCAAAACTTACAGGATCACATGCCATTAATGCAAAATTTGAAATCTGATCTACTTCTTCATTCTCATCATATAATTCTCTTAAGATTCTAGTCTTCTGACCTTTAAATCTGTTTTTCAATGAAACTAAACTAGGATTCGATTCACTACTTACCTGTGAATCTATTTGATGTCCACCATGTCCAGATGGCTCACCACGCTCATGAGTTTTGGGCGATCTAAATTGAGATGGGATGATATCTGATGCTTCACTTATAGGACTTCTCATTGCAGGCGTATGTGCATGTGGAGCCAACTTTCCACCTCCTTCATCCTGCTCAGCTCCATCATCATCTTCACAGGGTAACACAGCTCCCTCTTAAACAAATTTATCAATACTTCAATCCCAGGCTTCCTATTCCTTAAATTCAACATCTCTATTGATTACATACTTCTTGGTGATGGGATTGTAAAGTTTATATGCCCTAGACTCTTCACTATATCCAACAAAGATACATCTCTCGATTTTGTCATCCAACTTCCTCCTCATTTATTTAGGTACATGCGCAAATGCTATACATCCAAAAACTCTAAAATAAGAAACATTGCAAGGGTTACCGTCCCAAGCTTTCTGAGGTACTCGATTCCTCATGGTCTTGGTCAGACTTCTATTCCAGATATATACAGAGCAAACAACTGCATCTCCCCAGTATTCATTTGAAATATGCTTCTCTTTCAACATGCTTCAAGCCATATTCAAGATGGTCTGATTCTTCCTTTCAGTTGTGGAGTATATCGAGTAGTAAACTGCCTTTTAATTCCATGAAAATCACAAAATTCAATGAATTCATTCAGTTTATACTCACCTCCTCTATCATACCTCAAGATCTTAATGGCTCGACCACTCTCATTCTCAACCATAGACTTAAACCTCTTGAAAACTTCAAAGGCTTCAGATTTCTGCTTCAACAAATACAGCCAAGTCTTCCTACTAAAATCATTAATAAAAGTCATAAAATAAACACTACCATTCAAAGAAGGTGTTTGCATAGGTCCACACAAATCCATGTGGACAATTTCCAATGGATCTTTTTCTATGTAAGAAACACCTGAAACAAATTTCTCTCTGTGATGCTTCCCAAGTATACAACTCTCATAAGAGCTTGTAGGTTATTGAATACAGGGCAACCCCTTTACCATCTGCTTCTTCTGTAATAGATCTGAGCCACCAAAATGTAAATGACCATATCTCAAATGCCATAACCAAGATTCATCTAAACTTCCAGCTTTATAAGCATTCAAAGAACCACTCAAATAATTTCTCATAACAAGTGGAAACATCTATTCTTGGTCATCTCTACTCTTGCAATCAATTGTTTGCTGGGTAATTTATCATAGATTGTACATACCTTTCTCTTGAAGAACACTCTGTACTTTTTCTCCATCAGTTGTCCAAAACTAATAAGATTGCATTTTAAAACAAGAACGAAATAAACATCGTCAATATTTCTTCTCTGATTATTCTTAGTGTAAACTGGAACTGCACCTTTACCATTAACTGTAACCTTACAGTCATTTCCTAGTTTTACTTCAGACTGAATACTAGTATCAATAGAAGAAAATAAATCCTTATTACCAATCATGTGGTTACTGTAACCACTATCCAAAAACCAAATATCATTATCACTTTCCTGAGTGACATTACAAGTCAAGAACACGGGATTTTGATCATCCTTAGACTCATTTGTGATATGTGCAGACTGTTTTCCAGCATCTGCCTGCTTCTTCCAACATTTGTTAGCAAAATGACTAAACTTCTTACAATAATAACATTATACTTTAGATTTATCATACCTCTGATTTTCTTGCTGCCAGGGTTTGTTGCTGCTCCCTCTTAAATTAGGAGGATTCTGCTGGGACTCCTCCTCACACTCTGATTTAGTTATGTTGTCCCTTCGACTAGAAGATCAACCTCCTCTTCCACGATTATAAGACCTTCCTCTGGTAACATGCAATTGGGATTTGAAAGCACGCTCCATTGATACTTCTTCATATCTAGATATCCTAGATTCATGAGCAACAAGAGAACCAGTTAATTCATCAATATGCATTTGACTTAAATCTTTAAATTCCTCTATGGGTGCAACTACAGGTTCAAACTTCTTGGGTAAACTTCTCAGCACTTTCTCAATAACTCTTTTATTCTCAACATTATCTCCATACTGTCTGAGCTGGTTCACAACACTCATCACTTGAGTCATGAAAGTATCAACACTTTCATTATCTTTCATCTTCAGATTTTCAAAGTCCCTTCTTAAGTTCTGCAACTTGATTGTCTTCACCTTGGACACACCTTGATAACAGGTTTCAAGGATGTCCCAAGCCATCTTCGAAGATGCAACACTAGAAATTTTCGTAAAAATGGATTCATTTAATCCTTGTTGGATTAATCCAAGAGCCTTGTTATCCTTTTTCCTATTTTCTTTCAGCAAAACACAATCATCATTAGAGAGGGACAGTTTTGTTTCTACATCAACTGGCTCAGCATAACCATCAATAACATAGGTCCATAAATCCTGAGAATGAAAAATCGTCCTTATTCGAATATACCAAGAGTCATATGACTTCTCGCTCAGGACAGGAACCTGAACTTGAGAAGAACTACTACCAAACACAACCATTTATATAAAAATTTGAAAGAAATCAAATAAACCTTCGCACAGGAAAATGAGAGGGTAAAATTGGGCACCAACAGGAACTATCTGCACTGAACTAAGCAATAGGAGGATGGACTGCAGGCTCTGATACCAAATATTGAAAAACGGAGACACATCGGAGTTCAGGTTTCGGCATTTACGAACACCCAACACACACAAAAAAAATAAAACAATTATTCCCGAAATGCAAAACGCGAACAGTCTTTGGGCCTAGCACTTCGGGTTCGGAGTTTGGAACGTGAGCGGATCTATCACACAAGCCCGCGGATGACCCGAAAAAGAAACCCTGAACAACTATGCTCCGAATCAATGTGGGACCGGGTTCACAATCGAAAGAACCAAATAATTACAGCCTTTAATCAAATTGAAAACAATATAGTGAATCCGATCAAGGAATGAGACGAGTTTATGAACTCAATAGAACAAAGTATAAATAGAGAGAACACCTCTGAATACAAAATAGAAAATTATGTTCAATGTCCTTTCAAGCTCTCTTCATTACAATCCGTTTCAGGTGTTTATATAAACACTAACAAAAATTGCCCCTTTGATCTTAGAAAAGATTTAATTAAGGCGGTAATGGTATCTCGTGGCCTTCAAAGGTTAAGGCGTCCACCGCTAGAGATATTTAGGGCAAACCAGTAAAACGATGCTTAATCCTCGAGTCTTGAAGGGTCAAGACGTCCATCGATGTGCCTTTATTCAAGAGGTAAAATGATTACAATCTAACAGAGGAGGCATTAATTCAAATTCAAAGTGAACCCTTCCTCCTTCAGTTCAGACAACAACTTCATGGTGATTGATAATTTCTTTGACTTTTTCAACCTCAAGACAAAAGAATAACTGTGTTTATCATGCTTGAAACCTTAATTCTTCAACCAATAAGAAAATTCTAATGCAATGCGTGCATTTTTCACTCGCTTGATCACCAACACTACTTGATGACTCTTCCAATCCATAGATACATCCTCTAGAGCTACAGTAGTAATAGGCGTCCAAATATGAAGGATTTTTGTGTTTTAGAAATGTTGAATTTACCATGCTTATTATCCATGTTCTGATGTTTGATTCCTGGAACAACCTTCAAGAATAGTTCAAAATTTAGAAATTTATACCTACCCTTCTAACCAGGCCAAAGTTCATGCGCAATTACTATGTCTTCCTCCTCCTATGTTCACTTCCCATCACACTTAAAATGACTAAATGAAACCAAGCACAATAATGAATAACCAACCTTCTCCAATGTTTGATTTCTTACTACAATCATCTTACTTGCACTTATGTTGCAACTATCATGTTTTGCCTTGGGTTGGATTACTTTAATGCTTTGTTTCACCAAACACTTTTGTTGTAACTTGTGAATTAGTAAAAGCTCTATTGATTCTCTCAAGAATTCTTGCTACTATTATAGCCATTTGTCTGGCTTGACAAATCTAACTACCTGCAAGTTTAGGTTTGCATAAACAACCTATTTCCATGCAAATTAGCAAGAACGATACACTAATAGATAGGGAATACAAGTCATAAGTTTTCAAAAATAAAATAGGACACTCAACTAATTTATTGTCATTATTATGACTTGTTCCTGCATGAAATTATCTCTTGTTGAACAACAACTAAAACTGAAAATGCAATGTCTTTGCAAGCTAAAAGGACATGTCAGCAAATTGAATTGATACATGATAGAATATTCAAATAAAATATCTTAAGGAAAAAATAGG
The DNA here is from genome assembly GCA_032191745.1 of Picea mariana. Lineage (NCBI taxonomy): Eukaryota > Viridiplantae > Streptophyta > Pinopsida > Pinales > Pinaceae > Picea > Picea mariana. The sequence goes on along the minus strand of JASDQU010685018.1, from coordinate 42,342 downwards.
CATATGAAGACAAAAATACAAAAACCTTAATGATGTTGAAATAATGTAACTGCGAAGAGCATTCTTATTATTATTTTGTTATTGGATTAAATCCCCATTGCGGATTAATCATGTCATTATTATTATTATTGTTATTGGATTAATCCCCATTGAGGATTAATCATGTCAGTAATTGTATAAGGACCAAATCCCCTTTTGCAGATTGGTCATCGGACAATTACAAAGGACAGAATAAGCAGTCGGTCCCAGCAGTTATAATGGAAGACCCAGAATTAATTAAAGGTGGGTTTACCCACCCAGAGTGAGAGGTCGGCCCTGCCATTTGTGACCTTTCACACATGCCAGTTTGATATAAATAAGAGGCTAGCGCCTCACTTCAAAAACACAACTCACTTGCTCATTCTCTTATGAGGAAAGCTGCAATTACAAGTTGGAGAGAGGAGAAGAAGGGTGGCGCATCTCTTGGGGAGGACTTTCTGTATTGGTTTGAGTTATCTCTTGAACATTGTATAAGCTATTTATGATAAGGAAGTTTTTGTTGGGTTTTCTTCCCCTAGAGGGTTTCCCAGGATAAATGTTGTGTCTCTTG
>JASDQU010685018.1:27281-39885 GCA_032191745.1 Picea mariana | reverse complement strand
TCTAGTCCCAAATGTGAGTTTAGATGTGATTACAATTTGATGTTCAACTTAGATTATAAATCAAAGCAAGCCATCCACGTGGCGAAAATCAAATAAGGGAAAAATGATTTTTATCCACCTAAGTGCCTATGTTTGTTTGACTATCTCCTTTATAAGTTGAGGGGTCTAAGTGGTGCAGTATTTAGAGCATGCATAACATCGTTCTTGAGAAGGAAAATGATTTTCCCCACATCCAAAACCTTACAATGAGAAATTTAGTTCAGATGCACGGCCTTCAATGTAGACATAGGCGCATGTGGTGCCTACGCGCGGACAGTATTGAGAACCAAAGCGCATGCGCGTGGAAAAGAAAACGTGATTCAGGTGCATGCGTGCGAGACGCGTGTCTGTGGGGTGGAATACCCGCGCGTTTGTGGCAAGTTACCGAGAAAGAAACTACGGATGGATTTCTCTCAATTCTCCTGTGAATTGACTGGTTAGCAGGTCGGTGGAGGTCGTTTTGTGTCCCTGCAAGTTAATAAAACCAAAAGGAAAGAAAAATAAACCCAAATGAGGGAGGATTTGATACCTACTCCCCAGTGGAGTCGTCAGTCTGTTCGCAGCCAATTCGTCACCTGGTGAGCAAATCAAGGGTGCTTGCATGCCCTGATGGGTCTTGCAGGGCACGACAGCTATGGAAGGAAAGGTTTAGAGGAAACAAAACAAACTACAAGCTAATATCAACTGAAAACAAAGTAAAACTGTGAACATACGGATAGAGAAACAATAAACACAAAAAAAGTCACCGATATCACCAATGGTTTTGAGCTGGTCTATTGATGAAATCAGAGCACGATGAAGGAAGAGAACTATGGTTCCTTCTTCCCCCAACGGAAGGCTCTTGAGGACACAGTTTGCTTTCCTTACAATGAGAAGAACTGAGTATGGCAGTGAAAGAACTCCCAGTGATGTTGCGGATGTGCTATCGTTAAAGAATGGGTCCTTAACAATCTGAGCAACATAACAATGCTTGAAATTCCTTGCGAAAACAATGTATCTTCACAGCTTTTTATAGCAAATCCTCGAGCGATTATGTAACCTCTTCAAAGTGTGAACAGGGGCCCTTTTAGGGCTTCCTTAGGTCATTAACCCGTCGAATCTGTGGATTTGGCTCGGATTTGGGAGTCAAATCAGATTGGGAGCCGGTCCGTAGGCGGTTGAGAGGCCGACCTATTCAATAAATGCGTCGTTTTAACAGGTGCACGGGTTTTTATGCTGACAGTCGCGCGTCGAGCGCACATGTGCGCATAGCACGTTCTTGTCCTGCGCATGTGCGCGCACACCACACTACTGTAAAGCGCCCTTCAATTTTTGGTTACTTTGTATAGTTTTTGACCCTTCTGGAATGTTGTGAAATTAATTCAGTGCCATGAATGACTTCATTGTTGTTTTGATGATGCAGATTTCTTGTCGCCATGTGCAGACCAAATTTCGGTGATAACACAAACTTCCACTCCCTAGGTCTGAATGATATTCCAGTAGATATATAATAATGGGAGAAGGACACATTGATGGAGGAGATTGAAGAGAAAGTGAAAGAGATGATCTCTACCCCTAGAGATATTGTGCTTGCCATCTGTAATGTTTCAACCAATTCTTTTTTTTGTGTTTCAAAATGTTTCTTTAGTTTACAGTTTAGACAAAGTGTCAAACAATTTGCAAACAAGAATGCTAACAACAAATTCATACACTTTAAAACTCTGTTGATAACTATAATCAATCACCAATTGGAAACTCAAGACATCCAGGATATTAATTAATCTATATCGGTTGAACACACTTACATTTACCCAAAGAAATATAATAATAACAATAGGAAACATGGGACTTATTTTGTTGTAATATGCTTTGATAAATACAATGAATGAGCTTCCTGTAGATGATAACAATGAGTTCTTTCCTTCCTTTCAATTGTAGTCTCCTCTTTAGTAGTAATAACAACACTTGTGGGTGGAGGTTCCTTCCTCTCCTTGAAGATTCGACCCCTAACTCAGCTCATTCAATCTTTGTGACAACAAACTCGACCAACATTTAAAGTTCGACACTTTTTACTCCGGATTCATCCCACAGTCACAGTGTTTCCCAAAACAAGTAATCTCTACCACAATAATAGTAACTCGACCCTCTAGCAATTAGGTTCTTCCAGCAGAGTGAAGGATTCGAGCAACAATGAATATCAAATTCCCAAATGAAAACGAAAAGAGAATAGATAATAAAAAATACTCCACCACCACTCATCTCTAACTCCAAACGTCTCAACCAGCTACAAAACAAGTGGAAAATTTATCCACACATGAGATAATGCTGCCCAGGAAAGGAAGATTTTGTTCTCACACTAATAGTTGTCCCTTTGGCCACATAGAATACGCCCCATCCTACAGAAAATGGGTGAATGAGGAACCCATAATTTCTTTAAGAAAACTATGCCTCCTTCAAGCTAGTTGACCCTTATACACCAAACTCAACCACAATCTAAATGGTTTACTTCGTCTTCATCAAATGCTTTGTTAGGTGAATGATTTCTTTGGTGAATGCGCGTGGGCTCAAAATATTTTATATTTTTTTGTTGTTTGAATATTCTGTGCTAAATTGGGTGTCATTAGCATCAAATTTAACACCGAGTATTGGCCCAAAATGTAATCATGTTGGGGCGCTAAATCTGGTGCTAATTGCACCCAATTTAGCACTAACTAATTGCAAAAAATGTGATCATGTTGGGGAAATTCAAATGGGGGAATACCATAGAGGAGAGAGATATTGTGTCTCTTTGAGAAGAAAAATAGTTTCTCTATCCCACATAAAAACACTCCACATGTATGAGGTGTCCTTGCTAACCTTCCCCACTCGCCTATTCTTTTTTATTAAAATCTTAGGGAGTCAATCATAAATATACATAATCTTGTATAACACTCAAAGAGGTGTAGAAATTTCATTGGAGAAAGTAGCTTTGTTCCTAGCCAACTACATGGACCACAACACTATGGTTGTAAGAGACAAGTGCTTTGAAAAATGTTCTTTGTGCATTTTTTCGGAGCATTCTCCACACTAGTTCCTACCTAGAGTCCTTTACCTTCTATGATTGTTTAAACATCCCCAAAAAGTCTAGAAAAATGATAATTTAGCAAAATGTGTTGAACATTTTCACCATTTACCTTGCACAAGAAGGATACACTTGGGCCATTCTAGGACCTATTTTTAAGGTTGTCCCAAATCAATATTTTGTTTCATAGTACTAGCCATAGAAAAACCTTTGATGTAAGTGGATTTTTTAATTACCACACATCATTGAAGCACCATCTATCCTCCTCACTTGAAGCTGATCCAAAAACCATAGAGTAACCTAGTTTTGCAGTGTGAAACCCCTTTCTAGATTAGATGTTTATACAAGGTCATCATTTTTCTACCTAAGCTTTGAAGAGGCCTTGAATAGGGTTTGTTTGAACAATTTCCATTTATTTCCCTAACTTACTTCAAAACATAGTGCATGTGCATTTTTTGCTTGAAGTTCGTAGATTTTCTTCCATCCAAGTATCCTTTTTGGGCTAAGGTCACTGCAAAGTCCACAACCCCCTTCCCATCTATCAAAGGGTTCAACACTACCTTCAACTTTTTTCCATTCCTAGTCCTCCATCCTAATAAACCTCCTATCATGAGTTATCCCAGTACTCTCTACTTGTAGAAGATAGAACCACTTAAATACCTTTTAACGAAGAATTCTAAGCCATGCTTCTATAGACATTAGGTTGATGTACTTTTCCTCTAACTTTACGTTGATATACTCAGTGTTTATCCACTTAAACTCTTTGTTTCTAGGACTCTATCGAGTAAGAAAGGGTCCCTATGATCCCATGGTATAAAATGGTATTGTTGACATCCTAATACACATCTACAAATGTGGAGAAGTCTCCAACCCACTTGGTGTGTCCTTGGAGGCACAAACATGAATCCAAACCCACTGTCACCTTAATCTGGACTCCTTCCGTCTAGGCTCACTCTTAGGGAAGCCAAGGGGGGTAGACCCTATTAAACTATGTGAAGGTTTTAAAATATTCTAGGAGTTAATTAAATTTATTTATTAGGGAGACCCAACCCAATGACATCAACCATGCAATTTGCAATTATTTTAATGAAAAGCAAACCTTTTACAACAATTCAAACCAATTCCTAAAGATTATCAAAACTCTCTTATTGAAATATACACAAAATAAATATAAGTTTACAAGAATAAAACAGATTAAGAAATACCTACTCAATGAATTAAAAAAGAACTTTATACAATTACTTTAAAACAATGAATGAATAAAGAATGCTTATAAATAAATCAATATAAATCTTTACACATGAAAATAACTTGCATAAGAATGAATGGAATGTAAATACTTGAAAATAAATTGCAAGGAAATGAAAATATTGTGCAAGTGTTTAGGTTGTTTTTTAGTTAATTTTAAGTTTCTCTTTAGCTTAGTGGTCTATATGTAAAAAGTTGCAAATCTAAGCTATTTGACTACCCCAAGTCCTTATCCCTTAGCCAAAAGGAAATGTTGGGTGTTCAATAAGAAGAACAACAAGGTTATCCCCTAGCTCTATAGGTCAAGTCCAAAGTGTTTGGGTGCTCAACAAGGAGGACACTTAGTGTCGTGAAACCGTCCACAACTTCAACCACTTCTAGCCTCCACAAGTCACCTTATTTTAGTGGCTAAACAATAATGGAAAATGAGTGCCTAATTAAACTAACCACTCAATCATTTTTCCTTTCTTATTATCTCCACAAACATTTTGATGGGTACTGGACTTATCCTATTGCGATTTGAGGGTGACTCTCAGTGCTAACATTCTTGGCATCGTTGTCGAGGAACGAGTTGAAGACATTTCCCTGTGATTGAATGACAAAGAAATTATGATTCTGAAGGTGCATCAGAAATCAGTACCTTGAAGATTGCAACTTGCACCTGGCGACTCCATTGTTTCAGTTGTGGCTCCCAAAGGCAAACACACGAGGTCTACTCCACAGCTGCCTCTGGAAACACCTGAAGCTGACCCATAAAATATCATCAAGAAAGTAAAGACATCTCAAGAAGGTCTTTCAGTTGTTATACCAGGCGATTCTGGTAATTTACATGATTCTTATTTTAAAACTCCAGTAGCTGTATCCAATTCTCATTTTATATCATCTGTTGGATTTTCTAGAAGTTTAGATTTTGAAAGTTTTCATGTTGGACTCCCCCCTTCTAGTCTGCAGTTGAAAGAAGAAATTTTTGAAACCCATGTTTCCCCTGATATTGTAAAGTGGTTTAGACCCAGGAGCTTAGAAGATTTTCCCACTCTGGGTTTTCCTACTCCTCCTCCTATCAAAGTTGTTGTATCTAAAGAGGGGGAAACTTATTTTCCTTTGAACCCCATATTATTCTCCTCCAACACTCAACCATTTCCCTTTTCCCCCAAAAATACAGCTCCATTCTTACCTATCCCAACTCCATCTCCCCCTGGTTCTCCTATAATTCACATCGCAATGGTAGGTGTTAATCCTCCTAGAAACATAATGGATGCCATAGTGGCTGCTAGATATACCCCTCTTAATTTGCCTCATCCTATGAATTCTCTCCCAGCTGGAGACTACCTTAAGTACATGCCCAAATTCATAGGGGAGGAAGACATAACTGCAGAAGAACACATTTCATCTTTTTATAGTTATGCGGATAATCATAACATTGAAAATGAAGATGTGTGGATGAGATTTTTTGTATAGAGCCTTGATTGCAAGGCTAGGAAATGGTTCAAGGGCTTAAATCTTGGATCTATTGATGGGATTAAGGCTTTGGATGATTCATTCTTAAGACATTGGGGGGATAAAAAGGATTTCCTTTATTATATTACAGAATTTGGGTCACTTAAGAGAGGAGAGGGGGAATTTGTTTCAGATTTCTCAAAGAGATTTAATAAAATGTACAATAAGATTCCCACTGAAATAAATCCTACAAAAACCTCTACTAAGATTACTTATGCCAATGCTTTTGACCCTAAGTTTTGCCTCCTGTTGAGAGAAAGAAGAGCTACCTCTTTAGCTCATATGCAAGATGTAGCCCTTGAAGTAGAGTCTAATATATTGGCAGTTGACAAACTTAGGAGTAAATATGATAGAGACAGAAGGAGAGGTAGGTTTGAAGCTTCAACCTCTGATTCCTCTGTTGCCCACCCTCAAGTGGATGAGTTGACAAAACTGGTAAAATCACTTTCTGCAGAAATGGAGAAATTGAAATTTGAAGGAAGGCGGAGCTATAGGAACCCCCAAAATGTTGATAATAGGGGTAATTTCAAAAGACCCAATAATGCCCCGCATATCATCCAATGAGATCAAAGGAATAGGGATAGGGATGATTAAATAATCCAAGCCCCTCTCCAAAACAACCTTGTTACTGATGAAGGAAAGGAAGAAGATGCAGATCTCGAAATCCATTGTCTTGGTGACACCTCTTTATCCCCTCATTTAACTCAATATGCATATGAAGAGGTTCTCATGGGCAACCAACTAAATGAGCTGAGCAAAGGGGAAAGGACCAGTGGAAATCCAAATAGATACAACCTCGTGTCCAAGAAGAAAGAGGGAAATCTTGACATTCCTTATCAGCCTACTAGAACAAAGCATCTTGTTAAGGAGGTGGCAGTTAGCAGCAAAGAAAAAGAGGCACAAGAACCCCAGACAGTGGTTAAGAGCCCTACCCCAAAAGTTAAGGAGATTTTGAAGCCTCCCTCCTCTTTCATCTTTGAGCATGAGATTCAAAAAATTAATATGCCTGTACCTTTCTTGGAGCTAGTTAAGAATGAAGATTTCAAAAGGTACCTTTCCAAAATGTTGCAGCCTGAACCTTCATCTCATCCCACAAACTCAGTCAACCTCCAAGATGAAAAACCAGTTGTCATACTAGGACCTTTGGTAGAGGATAGGGATGACTCCTCCCCTCCTTTCTATACATCATTGAACATTCATGATAAAGCACTGCGCAACTGCTTGATGGATTTAGGAGTATCTCATAATCTCATGCCTAAGACTGCCATGGATGAGCTTGGGTTGGAGGTTACAAAACCCTATCATGACCTATCCTCATTTGATTCCAGGAAGGTGAAGTGTCTTGGGGTTATTAAAGATCTAGTTGTCTCCTTGTTCCAATTGCCAATGAAAAGTGTGGTCATGGATATTGTGGTGGTTGATGTCCCCCCTAAGTTTGGGATGCTCTTGTCTAGATCTTGGATCAAAAGACTAGGGGGAACTTACATATGGATCTTCCATATGCCACCATTCCTGTTTTTGGGGGAGAACACAGAAGACTTTATAGGGAAGCACAACTTGCTTACATTATCAATGATAAACCAAATCCGACCAACCACCCCATTTTTGCAATAGATATTGATTTAGGAACCAATATGTTACAGCTCATTGATTCTCCTCAAACACCTATTGAAATCAGAAAGCAACCCATCACCTCTTGTGAAGACCCTCCTCCCAATACCTTTGTTTGGAAAATGTTTTTTAATGGAGCCTCTTCTTTGGAAAGTGTTGGTGTTGGGGTAGTCTTTATTACCCCTACCCAAAAGACCATATCTCTGTCTTACAAGCTTGAATTTGAAGCAACAAACAATGTTTTGGGTTTGAGAGTTGTCAAAGACATGAAGATTGAGGAGATAGTAGTATTTGGAGATGCTGAGTTGATTGTTCATCAAGACATAAATCAGTATCAGGATAAGCACCCCAAGTTAAGGGCCTACAGAAATGAAGTCTGGGATCTTGTTGATAGTTTCTTCTTGTCTTTTAATATTTCATTCATTCCAAGAGAGGAGAACGTTGTCTAAGATTCCTTGGTTGTTTCAGCAAGTAAGTTCAGGATTCCTTTGCCCCCCAAACTCAAGTATGAGGTGGAAGTAAAATACAGACCCTCGATTCCTGACATTGTCAAACATTGGAAGGTTTTTGAGGATGATCTTGAGATAAAAACGTTTCTTGAGACTGTGGAGGAATTCTCTGCTTTACAGATTGATCAAGATCAAGATATTGAAGAAAGACCTCATGATGATATTTTTCTGAATAAAATTGTTGACCATCATATTGTTCAGTTACCCAGTAACCATATTCCAAAATGACTTGTCCCCTTGGAGAGATTGTTTGATAGAAATGATGTTGTTGTAAAGGTTAAAATTTCAACTGAATATGTTGATGTGACTGAATGCAATTTAGGAACATAGGATGATCCAAAATACGTCAAATTGTCTAGGAGTTTGTCGAAGGAACAAAGGGCTGAGTATGTCAAGCTTTTAAAAAAAATTGTAGATGTGTTTGCATGGAAATATGAATATTTGAGAACATATGACACCAACATCATTGAACATAAGATCCCTTTGAAAGAAGAGACCAAGCCTTTTAGAAAGAAACTCAGACAGATAAATCCCATGCTACTACCTATTATGGAAAAGGAAGTGAAAAATTTGTTGGATTCCCAGATCATCATCCCTTTGAGATATTCAGAATGAGTAGCTAACTTGGTGCCTATGAGGAAAAAAAATGGGGAAATCGGGTTATGTGTTGATTTCAGGAATTTGAACAGGAGCTCCAAAAAATATAACTACCCCTTGCCAAAGATGGAGCACATTTTACAGAGAGTGACTAGTTCATCTAGGATGTCTATGATTGATGACTTCTCTGGCTACAATCAGATCTATGTCCTTCCTGAAGACAAAGAGAAGACAACCTTCACTACTCCTTGGGGCACATTCATGTATGCTAAAATTCCCTTTGTATTGATGAATGCTAGAGAAACCTTCCAGCAAGCCATGGACATCGCCTTGATTGGGGAAAAAGATAAATTTGTAGTCATCTATGTGGATGACATTACAGTGTTCTCAAAGTCTGACAAAGAGCATTGTCATCATTTGAAGAAGGTCTTCCTGAAATGCAGAAGGTTTGGTCTCTCCCTCAATCCTAAGAAATCTATGTTTTCTATGAAGGAGGGTAAATTGTTGGGGCATATTTTGTCAGCAGAAGGAGTAAGAATTGATCCAAGTAGAGTAGAGGCCATCCAGGCTTTATCTTTTCCTAGATCTAAGAAAGAGGTTCAGTCTTTCTTGGGAAAAATCAATTTTCTAAGAAGGTTCATCTCTAATTTCGTTGAGTTGCTTAAGCACATTACGACCATGCTTAGGAAAGGAAGCGAGGTGAAATGGACTGTTGAGTCTAGAAATTCTTTTGGACAAATCAAAAGGGCTTTGACTGAAGCACCTGTGCTCATCACCCTGACTATTCTAAGGAATTTCTGATATTTTCTTTTACCTCATCTAATACATTGGTTGTTGTTTTTCTATAGAAAAATATAGAGGGGATAGAGAAGCCTATTTCCTTTTTCAGCAGAGCCTTGAGGGATGTAGAAACGAGATATGATATCATGGGGAAGCGGGCATATTCTTTGGTCAAAKCCCTCAAAGATTTTAAAATCTATGTCCTGTGTTCAAAGATTGTTGCATATGTCCCCTCGACCTCAGTGAAAGAGATATTGATCCAGCCTGACATAGATRGGAAGAGAAGCAAATGGATCGCTAAAATTCTAGAATTTGACCTTGAAATGAAGCCCACTAAATTGGTAAAAGGCCAAGGTTTGGCTAGGTTGTTGGTTGAATCAAATTGCAGGGCTCTAGGGGTTAATTTCATGAACATAAACTCAGAAAATCAGCAAGCTGAGATTGCTGATAAAGACTCTCATGTCAGTCTCAACTTGACAAAATGCATCTGCTATAAAGACATCATATATTTTCCGCAGAAGTTGAGGCCTCCTGATGGTTTGGAAAAAAACAAGGTTAGAGATTTGAAACTCAAAGCAATCAAATATTGTCTCATTAATCAGGTTTTGTACTTGAAGGATCCTTTGGGAGTTCTATTAATATGTCTAGACCCATAGGAAGCCCAAAAATCTATGATTAAATTTCATGACAGCTTGTGTGGGGGGCATCATTTATGGAAGACCATAGCTTATAAGATCCTCAGAGCTGGGTACTTCTGGCCCAGCCTTTTTATTGATGTTTGTGAAAACAGTAGAGCTTGTGTCAAATGCCAAAAGTTTTATGAAAGCAACAACTCAAATCTTTGCCTCTGAAGTATGTGGTGGTTTTTGAACCTTTTCAACAGTGGGGTCTTGACTTCACTAGAGAAGTCCACCCAGCCTCAAGTGGTTAGCACAGGTGGATTTTGACTGCCACTAATTATTTCACCAAATGGATAGAAGTCATTCCTACAAGAAGCTCCTCCCACAAGGTAATCATTATCTTTCTTGAGGATATCACGTCCATATTTGGTTGTCCAAGCAGGATTGTTACAGACAATGTTGCCTCCTTAAAAGCCGAACCATTGATCAAGTTCTGTGAAATGTATGGGATTACAACATTGAAGCAACATCAAGACARTGAATCTTAGRATAGCCTATCCATGAAATAGTTTTTTTGACCCATGCACTCCAATTGAAAGACTCACCACTGGTCACCATGCCAGGTCAGTGTCCCTTGATTATCTCTTGAGMAAAATAGAAAGAGCAATAAAAAAATGAAATAACAAAAAAGAATAAAAAGGCATGAATGGGCTTGGAAAGAATTGCATCCATGACAGGTATAGCTCACCTTCTACAAAAGCACCCACAGGTAACTTCTTGCATCCTTGGCCTCTATCACACCCACCTGCTTGGACATCCCTTGACCACTTCATCCACTTACATGGCTTGGAAGGGGTCTCTTTCGGGAGCTTCCCTTATTCAGTGAACACTAGCCCAATAAGATGCCTGGCCCTTTTCCTAGACTTGTATAGTAAGTTTGTGTAACGTCTTTGAGCTATTTATTGATCTATCAGGGGTTTTATGCATGTGTTTATTAATATTGATGATGAAATGTGATTGGCATTTCTATGATCCCTGTGACTGATGAGTCCATGGAGGGCGTAGCTTTTGATGTGCAGGACCATACCCGATGGACAAGTACCATCTTGGACCAGTACACATGGGGATATGATCAGTTCGGACCTCCATGGGGCTGAAGATCCCATCAGGTGGATGTTGAGACCCCATCAGGGGGGAGATACATGATAGAGATGGATCCGGAGTTTTGCACCAGAGGAGAAGAGGACGTTCCACCAGAGGCACCTCGACAGAGCTTAACCTAGGGGGGATGACCCTTTCTCAGTGGAACGTTGGCCTTGGGAGGCCTAGGAAGTCACCATCTTGACCATGACATCACCCAGCATCATGGACGTTTTGGGGGGTAGACTAGGCAGTAGTGGCACATGTGGTAGGTTGGAGAAGCCCAAGGAGGGCTAACGTTTTTCTCCAGGATGCCCCATCTGCCCAAAAAGGGGCTAACGTCTCCCTTGGAGGGGCTTTTACTCTCCTTTCAGCTTGATTTAGGATTTAATTTGACAATTTAATGTAAAAACAATATGATTTGATATTTTGGCCTTGTCGACCTTTTACCTGACCTAAAATCTAAAATTAGGTCAAGGTTTTGTATAAATGAGGGATTTTCACTCTCATTTTATGATCATCACTCATTCACTCCATAAGGAGGTCTGAAATTTGCACCCTATCTTGGGTATTTGGCTAATTTAGCGAGGCACACTTGATGAAGGAAGATATTTTTGGCATCTCTTGGATTTTCTCTTGATGGAAGGTGTTACAACTAGCGTTTGCATGTAATTTCATGGTGATATGTAAGTGTTTTTTCTGCAAAACTTCTTAAATGAATGGTTGTAGTCTTATTTTCTTGCATATGTTTATAATTTGCTGAATAAAACCCTAGGTGACAAGCACACAAGTAGGTCCTTGTCTCAAGTCCCCATTAAGAGAAATCTTCGGCCATTGAAGAAGAAAAAGAAAGCCTAGTCGTAGCTACACTCCTTTTTCTTCCTCCCTTTTGCTAGCCATACCATCTAGAACTCAAGAGGAAGAAGACGTCCCAGGCCTAGGTTATCTACACTTAGGGTCATTTTTATTTTAGGGTTTGATGAAAGAGCCTTGTTGTAGCAACACTCTCCCTCATTAAACTCTCTTGTCTTGTTTTTTGTGCTTCATTAATGAGCTAGCCGTTTTTGCCCCTTGCTTCCTTCAGCTTTTGTGTCCTTTACTAAGTTGACTCCATTTTACCCTTTAAGGCACTAATCTAGAAGACCTCTTGCACTGAAGTGAAATTGATCACAAACAACTCTCAAAACTCTTTGAAATAAACCCTAACTACTAAACCTAGTCTAGGAGCTAACTACTAACCCTAATTGTTGTCGTCATCTTATGCTACTACATCATTAGTGCAACAACATTTTGTCCTTTGAGCAATTAAATGGTGATCTAAGGCATTTATTAGATGATGTGTTGATTGATTACTTTGAATTCCATATTGTCCTAATATTTATTGGTGAAGTGACATTACTTGCATTGTTATATTTATAAACATTGACTTCGTCAATATTTATTGCCATATTGCTTACATATTTATCAGATAGTTTTATGAAGTACTAACCCATTGAATAGCTTGCTCATATCAGTTTGTTGTT
>JASDQU010685017.1:49530-61412 GCA_032191745.1 Picea mariana | reverse complement strand
ATGCATCGTTGAATATGAGCCCATTTGAAGCACTTTATGGAAGAAAGTGTAATACTCCAGTGAGGTGGGATAATTCAACTGATAGAGTAGTAGTTGGGCCAGAGTTGCTCAAGGAGATGGAGGACCAAATGATAAAAATTAAGAAGAATTTGAAAACTGCCCAGGACAGGCAGAAACGTTATGCTGATAGGAACAAAACCCATAAAGAGTTCAAAGTGGGTGATCATGTTTTCCTGAAAGTGAAAGCTAACAGGAGTTCCCTGAAGCTGGGAAGTTGCACCAAGTTGGAAGCCAAATTTTGTGGGTAATTTGAAATCCTGGAAAGGATTAGGCTAGTTGCATACATGCTTGCATTACCTGCATCTATGATTTTACATAATGTGTTTCATGTTTCATTGCTTAAGAAATATATACCAGATGCTAATCATGTTATCGATTGGAATGTGATTTAGGTGGAACAAGAAGGTGTCGTGCAAGTGCATCTTGTGCGCATATTGGATAAAAAAAACAAATAGCTCTAGAATCGAGCTATAGGGCTTATAAAGGTCTAGTGGACCTGGTACAGTCCTTAGGACATGACATGGGAGCATGAAGATGTTATGCAGACAGAGTACCTACATCTTTTAGAAAATTTTGAAAAACTTGCAGTTGCAGTGTAAAATTGCACTAAGGACAGTGCAAAATAAGGGGAGGGGATTGTAATGTCCCCAAGGTCGAGCCTTATTGTAAATTAGGTCTATGAAGTATAAAGCTTACATTATGAATTGTAATTATGTTTTATAGGCTCGTGAGCCAAGTTTATATAAGCTAGTGGGCTTATTTGTTATTAGGCCGGAGAGTGTAAGTGTTAAGGCCAGGAGATTGCTTTTGTATATCTAATCATGCAGAACATTAAAAAAAAATATAAACACCACTGTGTGCAGACTAACCACGATGAATGAGTGACGGGGGATTAAGCTTCCACAGAGTGGGTAAGGGATTGGGGGCTAGAAGGTTGGAAAGAGAGGCTAAGTGTTGAGCCTAGGGGCTAAGCCTAGGGGATTAAGTCCTTGGGAATAATATTTTAATATTATTCCAAAATACATGTGAAATATATGTTTTGTCCTAAGTTCCTGGAGAGGAACGCTTGCTGATGGAGTGCATGCAGCTTCATGGGTGACATGTGTTGACCCAGGCACATGCAGTTAAAAACTACAGAATTCAGCCATGGGGGGGTTCTGTCATTCTTTCATCCTCCGCCTGGGTTCATGGGGTTGCTCATCTGAACCCATTTTGCCTCTACGTCTACATTTTCTTACCTGCACACTATGAAGGAAACCCTGATGTGAATATTGTTTTCTCTTGCATTCTTCCATTCTCCACCCGATTCACTTTGCCATTCCCTATCCTTCGTGAATTATGTTTATCTCTGTGATCGACCTCTATGTTGATTCCTTGTCACGCACCCTGAAACTAGTGGCAAACTCATGGACTGAGCTGTGTCTCCTATGAAGTCTGAGCACCCTGTAAATGTTTGAACCGTGCTGTGTCTCAGTGTGAATTGTTGTCGTTTTTGGATGTCCATACCCAAATTCATGTTGTTGTTGTCACCGTGAGTTAACCAAATTACTATTGTTGTTGTGGTTATCCTCATCGTGCGGGAATTGAGTTGGAAGGGGATGAAGAGCCATGTTTTAAGGCCCTTAGTTGAAGAGGTAGTCTGTAAGGCCTATGAGAAGCTATTTATAGGTTAAGGAGTCTACTGGGAAGTGGTATTCTTCTAGAGAGAATCCAGCACCAGCTACGGAGCTCTAATACTTCCTGATCTGGCATGTTGTTCAGACCCATGNTTCTTTTATCCTCCTCCTGGGTTCATGGGGTTGCTCATTTGAACCCATTTTGCCTCTACGTCTACATTTGCTTACCTGCACACTATGAAGGAAACCCTGATGGCAATATTGTTTTCTCTTGCATTCTTCCATTCTCCACCCGATTCACTTTGCCATTCCCTATCCTTCGTGAATTATGTTTATCTCTGTGATCGACCTCTATGTTGATTCCTTGTCACGCACCCTGAAACTAGTGGCAAACTCATGGACTGAGTCGTGTCTCCTGTGAAGTCTGAGCACCCTGTAAATGTTTGAACCGTGCTGTGTCTCAGTGTGGATTGTTGTCATTTTTGGATGTCCATACCCAAATTCATGTTGTTGTTGTCACCGTGAGTTAACCAAATTACTATTGTTGTTGTGGTTATCCTCATCGTGCAGGAATTGAGTTGGAAGGGGCTGAAGAGCCATGTTTTAAGGCCCTTAGTTGAAGAGGTAGTCTGTAAGGCCTATGAGAAGCTACGGAGCTCTAAGACTTCCTGATCTGGCATGTTGTTGAGACCCATGGAGGGAGGTGAAGCACTAATGGACTGTGCCTATGAAGGTGTATACTCTCGGGTGGAACATGCACATGGGGAATGAGAGTCTATGAGTAGTGGGCGTAAGAAGGCGTAACCTCAACCTAGACTAGGATTCCTTGACTTCGGTGGATCTTAGTCCCAGCTCAGGGGTGACCCACTACTAAACATGATGAGTAGCGTGGTCTAAGGCTGGGATATTCGTGGAAGGCTTGCACGTAGTTGGTGGAATTACCACGGTTTCAAATATAAGTATCAACTTATGCTTAATATTATGTTTTTCATGCATGTGATCTTATATGTATCATGTATTATGTTTTGCATATGAATTATTGTTAATGCAGGGATTATTTACGTTAGCAATAATCTTGTGCTTACTCTGAGCTAAATGTGTTTATTATGACTTAAATGCATGTTATTAATTAAGTATGAGAATGATGTTGTTTCGCATAGTAGCATTTTCCCGGCTAGTTGGATAACGGCCAGGGGACGTTACATCATAGTTCGAGAGGGCGTAGTTCCATAGGTCATAGTTCCAAAGGGTGTAGCTCCAAAGGGCATGGAACTACGCCCTCTAGAACTAGACCCTTTGGAACTATGACCTACAAAACTGTGACCTATGGAACTATGGCCTATGGAACTACACCCTCTTGAGCTACGCCTTTGGAAATATGACCTTTGGAACTACGCCCTTTGGAACTATGACCTGTGGAACTATGCCTCTTGAAATATGACCTGTGGAACTACACCCTATAGAACTATGACCTCTGGAACTACGCCTATAGAACTATGACCTTTGGAAGTATGACCTGTGGAACTACGCCCTCTGAAACTATGACCCCTGGAACTATGCACTTTGGAACTATGCCCTTTGGATATATGACCTATGGAACTACGCCCTCTGGAACTATGACCTCTGGAATTGTGACATGTGGAACTATGACCTATGGAACTATGCCCTCTAGAACTATGCCCTCTGGAACTATGACCTGTGGAACTATGCCCTCTCGAAATATGCCTCTGGAACTATGACCTCTAGAACTATGCCCTATCGAAATACGCCCTTTGGAACTATGACCCGTGGAAATATGCCCTTTGGAACTATAACTTGTGGAACTATGCCCTTTGGAACTATGACCTATGGAACTACGCCCTCTGGAACTATGCCTCTATATGACCTGCGAAACTAAGCCCTCTGGAACTACACCCTTTGGAACTATGACCTGTGGAACTATGCCCCCTGTAACTATGGCCTGTGGAACTATGACGTGTGGAACTCTGCACTCTAGAACTATGACTTGTGGAACTATGCCCTTTGGAACTATGACTTGTGGAACTACGCCTTTGGAACTATGATATCTAGAACTACACCCTCTGGAAGTACTCCCTATGGAACTATAACCAGTGGAACTACGCCCTCTGGAACTATGCCCTTTGGAACTATGACCTATGGAACTATTCCTATGGAACTATGACCTGTGGAACTATGCCCTTTGGAACTATGACCTGTGGAACTACACCATCTGGAACTATCACTTGTGGAACTACGCCCTCTGAAATTATCACCTATGGAACTATGCCCCTAGAACTATGCCCTCTAGAACTACGCCTCTGGAACTATGACCTATGAAACTACACCCTCTAGAACTATGACTTGTGGAATTGTAACTTGTGGAACTATGACCTCTGGAACTATGCCCTCTAGAACTATGACCTTTAGAACTACGCCGTCTAGAACTGTGACCTATGGAACTACACCCTCTGGAACAATGGCCTTTGGAACTATGACCTGTGGAACTACACCCTCTGGAGCTACGCTTATGTATGACCTATGGAGCTATGCCCTTTGGAACTATGACCTATGGAACTATGCCCTCTGTAACTATGACCTGTGGAAGTGTGACATGTGGAACTATGACCTATGGAACTACGCCCTCTTGAACTATGACCTCTAGAACTATGCCCTCTGGAACTACACCATTTGGAACTATGACATGTGGAACTACGCCCTCTGGAACTATAACCTGTGGAACTACACCCTTTATAACTACACCTCTGAAACTATGACCTATGAAACTACGCCCTTTGGAACTATGACCTATGGAACTACGCCCTCTGGAACTATGACCTATGGAACTACGCCTTTTGGAGCTGCTCCCCTGGAACTATGCCCTCTCGAACTACACCCTCTAGAACTACGCCCTCTAGAACTATGACTTGTGGAATTGTGACCTGTGCAACTATGATCTGTGGAACCACACCCTCTAGAACTATGACCTTTGGAACTACGCCCTTTGGAACTATGACCTGTGGAACTACGCCCTCTCTAACTACACCTATGGAACAATGACCTCTAGAACTATTCCCTTTGGAACAACACCGTTTGGAACAATGATGTCTAGAACTACGCCCTTTGGAACTATGACCTATTGAACTACGCCCTATGGAACTATGACCTGTGGAACTATGCCCTCTGGAACTATGAATTATGGAATTGTGACTTGTGGAACTATGCCCTCTAGACCTATGACCTCTAGAACTACGCCCTTTGGAACTACACCCTTTGGAACTATGACCTGTGGAACTACGCCCTCTCGAACTATGCCTCTCGAACTATGACCTCTGGAACTACACCCTCTAGAACTACACCCTTTGGAACAATGACCTCTGAAACTACCCCCTATGGAACTACGCCCTTTGGAACTATGACCTGTGGAACTATGCCCTTTGAAACTATGACCTGTGGAACTATGCCCTCTGGAACTATGACTTGTGGAACTACGCCCTATGGAACTATGACCTCTTGAACTATGCCCTCTGGAACTATGCCCTTTCAAACTATGACATGTGGAACTATGCCTTTTGGAACTATGACCTATGGAACTATGCCCTCTGGAGCTACACCTCTAGAACTATGACCTCTGTAAGTACGCCCTTTGGAGCAATGACCTATGGAACTACACCCTCTGGAACTATGACTTGTGGAACTATGCCCTCTAGAACTACACCCCTGGAACTATGCCCTCTAGAACTACGCCTCTCGAACTATGACCTCTGGAACTACACCCTCTGGAACTATCACTTGTGGAATTGTGACCTGTGGAACTATGACCTGTGGAAGTATGCCCTCTAGAACTATCACCTCTCGAACTATGCCCTCTGGTACTACGCCCTTTGGAACTATGACCAGTGGAAATATGCCCTCTAGAACTACGCCTCTAGAACTATGACCTGTGGAACTATGCCCTCTGGAACTATGACCTGTGGAACTATGCCCTTTGGAACTATGCCCTGTGGAACTACGCCACTGGAACTATGCCCTCTGGAACTATGCCTCTGGAACTATGACCTCTACAACTATGCCCTCGGGAACTATGACTTGTGGAATTGTGACCTATGGAACTATGACCTATGGAACTACGCCCTCTAGAACTATGACCTCTGGAACTACACCATATGGAACTATGCCCTTTGGAACTATGACCTATGGAACTACGCCCTCTCGAACTACACCTCTAAAACTATGACCTTTGGAACTACGTCCTTTGGAACTATGCCCTATGGAACTATGACTTGTGGAACTATGCCCTCTAGAGCTACGACCTATAGAACTATGACCTATGGAACTATGCCCTCTAGAACTATGACCTCTGGAACTACGCCTCTAGAACTATGCCCTTTGGAGCTATGCCCTCTGGAACTATGCCCTCTAGAACTATGACCTCTGTAACTATGCCCTCTGGAACTATGCCCCTGGAACTATGCCCTCTAGAACGATGCCTCTGGCACTATGACCTCTAGAACTATGCCCTCTAGAACTATGACTTGTGGAATTGTGACCTATGGAACTATGACCTGTGGAACTACGCCCTCTAGAACTACGCCTCTAGAACTATGACCTATGGATCTACGCCCTCTGGAACTATGACCTTTGGAACTACGCCCTTTGGAACTATAACCTATGGAACTACGCCTCTGGAACTATGCCCTATGGAACTATGACATGTGGAACTACGCCCTATAGAACTATGACCTGTGGAACTACGCCCTCTGGAACTACGCCTCTGAAACTATGTCTCTAGAACTATGACCTATGGAACTATGCCCTTTGGAACAATGACCTGTGGAACTACGCCCTCTGGAACTATGACCTATGGAACTATGCCCCTGGAACTATGACCTCTTGAACTACTTCTTTGGAACTATGACCTATGGAACTATTCCCTCTGGAACTATGACTTCTGGAACTGTGACTTGTGGAACATTGACCTGTGGAACTATGCCCTCTGAAAATACGCCCTTTGGAACTATGACCTATGGAGCTATGCCCTCTGGAACTATGACCTGTGGAACTACACCCTCTGGAACTATGCCCTCTGGAAATACACCCTTTGGAACTATGACCTGTGGAGCTATGCCCTCTAGAACTATGACCTATGGAACTATGCCCTCTGGAACTATGAMTTRTGGAACTACACCYTCTGAAACTATGCCTCTGGAACTATGACCTCTGGAACTACRCCCTCTCRAGCTAGCAATAATTAAACATTCAACTAGATTTRGATTTTAGTACTTTGAGAGGAAAGGTTGTGTGAGCGCCCGAGACTCCCAAATGCCAAAGTCTCAAAGTGAATTAGGACTGTCGAAATCCCCAAGGACACGTGACTTCTGATGGTGTACTTCAGAGGATTAGTCTACTGAAGATTTTGTGAGGAGGTGCTTTGAATACCGTCGAAGCCCGGAGGCCCAAGGTCATTAAGGGTCGTTGATCTTGAGGGAGAGTACAAACCGTTGATCCCTTTGTGCTAGTTTGGAACTTCCCCACTTCAGAGTTTGGTGGAATTGATGTGTGATGAATCAAAAACTCCCGAAGACCAAAATTCTGAAGTGTCAGAATAGGTGCCTATAGCCTTGGCTTTCGGTCATAACCTATGGTCATATGTGATGGATGCCGAAGAAAAAGGGGCTAGGCCCTAATTTTCAAATTAGAAACCATGGATGGAGGATTCGATTATTTAAGGAGAATGAAATTTTTATGCCCCATCATGGGTGTCGGTGTGTCATAGGGGTAAAAAATTCTCATTACCCATTTACACATATCAAAAGAAATTAATTAAAATTTTGACATGAAAAAACTAGTGCAAAGCAATAAATAATGGATTATGTTATTTCCAAATACAAAACAATAAATAATGTATTATGTTATGACCATGAAATTTGAACGGGTATGGTATCTCTTTCCATATCTGAATGGGTATGGTATCTCTATCGAGAGGGCCATTGGGAGGATGCATTAATGAACATATTTTTGACATAAGTTAAAGTTATATGGCATTGAATCTTAGTTTAGTTTTAATTTGATGTAAACTATTAAAGATATTTGTTTTCATAAATCCCATCCACACATTGTATATTTGTAATTAAAAGACTGTTTAATGTAGAACTTTCCAAATATGTATAGGCCTATATGAACAAATCTCATATAAAATTGAGGCAAAGGAAACAAGCAAAATGATTGTTGTGTATTTTTATATGGAGAGAGGGACATACCTCAATTGAAATTGAGTGAAAGGAAACCAGTAAAATGAATGTTGTGTATTTTTATATCCAGATAGGAACATACTTTGATTGTGGGACTAAGAAATTAGATTAGCCCGGTGAATCTATCTCACATTTGATTTATGAATTTAAGTCCAAATTTATGTCAATTTAACTTTCATTTTGCATTTTATTTTGATCCACATTTTTAATAAAAACAATTAAAAAATAATTTGAAATTGTAATTTTTATTTTTATTATATAAATAGATTCAATATCCTCAAAATCCTTGTTATTGCATCTCCATGATGCAATCTATTCCAACCATTCTCGCCATTTTTTTAGTGAAAAATGCCTAAACATAAATTAAAAACAAAACACATTTAGATGATTAAGCTCAAAATCCATATTGCATATCTCCATTATGCAATCTATTCCAACAAATTTAAGGGAAAGATTCTGCCCATTTTAAAATCAAAGTTCAAAATAAGCGCGTCAATCTAAATTTGAAATTCAAATTTCGAATTTCAATTAATTGGCGAGATGTGGGAGTGGTTAAAGAACAACAACGTTGGATGGGAAAATGAAGTTATCGGGTGGATGGGACAACGAAATCGCCGAATTTATTACTCGGTAGTCAGAATCACCGTATTTAAAACTCAGGAAGTAACTATTTATAACTATGCCAGATTTACCATGTTATCGTGAGTAATGTGTATGTAATGCATGCACTAACAACTGTCATGGGATGGGCATGCTGATACTTCAATTAATACACCATGCAGTAGCTTCCCAATGATTGGGCTATTGCATGGCGGATAGTCTTCGCCCTGTCATTAACTCGTGACCTTGGAAGACAAGCTTAATTTTAATTTTAATTCTATGTATTTTAATTATGTGTCCATGTTCCTTTGGTAGCCAATGTAAAAATGCCAACTCAAAAAAACTTAATGTTTCATTTGAAATGTAAATAAATAAAACAATAAAAACCTTCCTCAAAGGATGTGACATGCAGAAAATGCGTTATAGCTTTAAAAACCTTCCTCCCTCTATGTCGAGAATGTCACCGCCATTGGGCGAGAATAAGACTCTAAGTTCACCAACCAAGAGAATGACAAATAAATAAATTTAAATATTTAAAAAACATAATAAAATGGAATGTCCAATGTAAAACTATGGAAAACATCTTCAAATTATTGGTCAATGACTATACTAATTGTTGTTCAACGCCGAATCAATTACTATATACACTGCCTCATGGAGGGTATAATAATAACAACATATATTATAATATATAATATAATGAAAATTTCTTAAATTTCAATGTTGATATTTGTGGAAAGTATATATAACATAACTACAAGTTATAAATTTTATAGGAAAGATCATGAATGGTACAAGGTTACAAATTCTATAGAACTTGAAAGTTGCATAAATATCACAGTGCATAAGTTACAAATATTATCACACCATTGTGTAGCACTTGCAAGGTCACAAGTCATGGGAATTGTTTGAAAATTGGAATGTATCACATCCTTTGGGTTGAAAAGTGAAGGTTGAGAGAGAACAATCCATAGACGTAAAACTTAATAATATTAAACATGCATGCAACTATTCAGAGAGATGGAAATTGTCTTCTTTTAGTTGAAGCTAGAAAACACATTCTTGCACACTTATTTGATAACTAAGCCTTTGTGGTTTAATACTTTGGGTTTTTTTTTTTCATTGTAACATTATTTAACTAGTAGTTAAAGTGTCAAAGTAGTTAAACTATCAAACAATTCAACTTTTGTTTTCGATAGTTTAATAATATAGTGTTGTGTTGTTTTCCTCACATGGCCTATAACATAGGTATCAGAGCCAGGTGATTCAAGGTAAAGGTGGATATGTCCACATGAGGAGAATACCCCGTAAGAGAATTCACCTGTTGGAGTCGAGAGATCTATGTGGAGAGAGAGGATCATGCATGAAGAGAGAGGATCATTGCAATTTGCAATCCATGTGGAGAGTAATCTCCTTTCGAGGGATCGAATGAGAAAAGGAGAGCCGTTGCTATGTGAATCCAACTACTAGTTGGAAGAATCTGCACAGATAGACGTTATTTGAGAGAAGTTCGCGCTAGGGAAGTCAAGTCATGAGAAGGAGGACCTCCCTCCTGTGTGAGAAGTTCAACAAATCAGATTCTGCTATATAAGAATTTATGTTAATTAATTTCAATTAAACACAAAATGAATTCATTAATTTCAATTGTTGGGGTTATCTTTTCCAGTAAAGAAAATTATAAGGAATGGTTTAGGAAAATCAAACATACTTTGATTTTAAAATATCTGTAGGATGATATCTATGAAAACACTATTGAAAGAAAAGATGAAGATGATATCAGTGAGCCAAAGAAGATTACAATCTGGAAAATCCAAGACAAAAATGCTTATGCTGTGATTGTTTCCTCCATCGGTGAAGAGGTAAGAAGACATATAATTTATTGTAAAATGATTTTTAGAGCCTTAAATAAACACATGGATCTTTATGACTCACATTCACAACTTGAGATTATTCAAGTGAAAATGAAGTTATTTAATCTAGAGATGAAGGATACTGATACTATGAAGTTATCTTATGAAATTAGAGTCGTTTATGATGATATTCAAGACACTGGTTTAGAGGTTGATTTACAACTTACAACTTTTATTAAATCTCTTTATCCTATTTATTCACATTATCTTGAATATCTTCAAGCTAGTGAAAATATGAAAGACATGACCTTTGATAAACTTGTTGATAAAATTATAGAGAGAGAAAATGTGTTTGGCAAGAAGGAGTCACTTCCCAATGTCGAAAATTTGTTTCTTGCACATCAAGGGAAGAAGTTAGATAATACACCTACTAGAAAAAACATTAGTAGTAGAGGTTGTTGTAGAAGATAATTTTACAGAAGGGGTGCTAAAAATTATCAAGGTGACAATCATCCTTCTCAACAACAACACCAGAAAAAAGATAAACAATCTATATAATGCTATGGATGTGGAAAAATGGGGACCATACTGCTAATTTTTGCATAACCCCTTGGGAGAAGATTCATGATAAGAAAGAGAAAAATCAATATAAAGATAAGAAACCATTAGAGAAAAGTAATCATCTTGAATCTACACATTATGTTGTTGTAGATTGTAATCTTGGCATTGAAGAAGTTTTTAGTACGTCTTTTTCTTCTTGGAATGACACTTGGTTGTTATATATTGGATCCACGTGTCATATGAAATTTAGAAATGACTTCTTTGAGACATTCAATGATCAAATTGATGAATCAGTTTACTTTGCATAAAAGTCACAGTTAAAACCTTCCGGAACTGGTTTTTTTAGACTTACATTACCAGGATTTGTTGATTATACACTTCATGATGTTCTTTATCTGCCACAGTTAAAAACAAATTTAATGTCTCTTATCCATATAAGAAATCAAGGCCATTCTATTCATGTGCTTGATGGCATCATTGAGATTAGAAGATTTTTTGATAATAGGGTTGTCATAACTGGAGTGGAGCATGGCAAACTTTTGAAACTAAATGATACATATTCTTATTCTCACAATTCTGCAAATTTGGCTCAACATAGTGGTACTTTGTCTTCGAGTTTGTTATGACGTGCTCGATTTGGTCACATTAATTATGATAATCTCATAATTATGAAGCAGGAAGGAATTCAAGGACTTCCTACTATTCCAAGACAACTTTCTCAATGTGATGCATGTATTTTAGGCAAGCATAGTAAACAACATTTTCATGAGTATATGTCTCAAGCCTCTAGAAAGCTTGGTCGTATTCATTCATACTTGTGTGGGTCCATGCCTGTCCAATCAGAAAATGGAAATAAATATTTGATTAGTTTTATTAATGACTATACGAGGATGTGCTGGGTTTATTTGTTAAAAGAAAAATATCAAGTTTTTGATACTTTAAGTTTT
>JASDQU010685017.1:19093-29570 GCA_032191745.1 Picea mariana | reverse complement strand
CTCTAATGAAAAGGGGAAAGAGGGAAATACTAGGGAATGGAGGTAACTTAAAAAGGGAAAGAGGGAAACTTATGGTAAAAAGCAAGGTCAACATAGTAAAGAATCTGCAATTAAGAACCTTCTAAATTGAACTAAATTAGCAACTTCATGTTAGGGAAAGTATTTAAACCTATAAGGGAATCTAGGAACACCTAGAAATAAATTTAGGAGCAACTCTAGGTGGGTGAGGGAAATGAAACAATTATTAATTTAAAGAAAACATTTATTGGAGGAAAGTTGGGGATGCATGACAGTTGTACGAAGGAAAATTTTTGAAAGATTTTTATTAAAACTTAAAATTTAATGATATTAGGGAAAGAATGGAAGTTCTAAAATTCTATAAAAGAGAGAGAGGAGAAGGAGAAGGAGGAGGGGGATCAACTGTTAGCATAATGTTACACTGTCAGGTTTGTGACTTGACTGATTACTTGTGGGGAGTTGGGATTTCCCAGTTCAGATAGGAGTGGTAGCTCGGCCTTGCGAGGTGAGCTGGGAGCTAGACGTACCATATGAATAGTGTGTGGCCCCTTTGCAACTCTGCGGGCTAAGGGGGACACAGAGTAACCCTAGCATTGGCTGGGAGGTATCGTTGAGGTCTGATAGTAGATGAGCGGGAGTGGCACGGAGTGCGCGGGCGTCATTCGAGGAGGGCGAGAAGGAAACGGTACGCTCGTCATTTTGTAAAATAAAATGCATTAGTAAATTAGGCTTGATCTGTATGTGGATTGTAAATGGAAGAATTTTTTCTTGAGCCCCTGCCCCTTCATTGATTGCTTAAAGTTTTTGTGGTCTGAATTCTGGTTGGGTTTTACTGATCCTTGGATGGGATCCTTACGCTCCTGTGTTACTCTTCATGGTTGTATATTCCTAGTTGTGGTATCTTTGCATTAAATCATTAGTGTGTTATAGCAGTGATTTCATTTATGAAAGCAATTATTTAGCGAACCATGAGAGCTACTGCATTGAGTTAAGTGAACTTGTACGTCGCTGG
This sequence comes from Picea mariana, assembly GCA_032191745.1. Lineage (NCBI taxonomy): Eukaryota > Viridiplantae > Streptophyta > Pinopsida > Pinales > Pinaceae > Picea > Picea mariana. The sequence continues at coordinate 28,540 of JASDQU010685017.1, read as the reverse complement.
TTAGATATTGCAATGGCGATTTTATAATTGGGATCTGTCAAAGATTTACTTTTAAATGAAAATTTTGGAATTTATATTTCAATGGCGAATTCATAATTTATGTTTCAATTGGTGAATCTGAACTTCTTAATTCAATGGAGAATTTGTGTTTTTCTTCATTGGTATGGCAGTGATTTATAATTTTAAATGAAAATTGTACATTTTATTTTAAATGGTGAATTCACATTTTAAATGCAAACAATGATTCGTTTCTGTGTTGTAATTCCTTTTGATTTGGTGGAATTGATTCTTTGGTTTTTGGTTTGTAAACCCCTGTGATTTGGGGGAGGATACCTGATGCAGGAGCATCGACGACTCCATCTTCTGAGACAATGTGTGGAGAAAGAAGAGACAGTTGGACAAGCCAGCAAACTTCAGATTTTGAATTCTACCTTGGTATTGTTGCGCCACCGTTTAACTAAAGGCATTCAAAGCTGAGCGCACTTGTAATGTAATATAGATAAGAAGGCATTTAACAGTTTTAAATGCTGGTAGATAGGGTGAGCTGTAGATTAGACAGTTTCATCTTCCAGGAGGGAAAACGAATATAGGCACCCTCCTTGTGTAATTGATTAGGATTCAGCATTTGAGAGAGGAGAAAAAAAGAGACAGACCAGAGAGCTTGTGAAGAACTCCATGTACAGACATTGAATTAATAGGAAAGCTTGGATTCAATCTCATGCATGTGTTTGATCTCTGTGTGTTGTTGATATTATTCTTTTGCATGCTTGCATCCTTTTATGCTTATCTTCTATATGCTGCATATGTGATTGCATATCAGGTTCGTAACCTGAGAGAATGAGTTTCAATTGTTTCTCTGCTTAAGCTAGGAGATTCCTGCATCGAGTGCAGTTGAATACCTCCGCATAGAGTGCATTGAGGAGGCCGAGCAGTTGAACTTTTGTTCTCTTTTGCCCAGAGTCGTGTTGAGTTATTCGAGCATGTAGGTGAAGTGCAGGTCGGATTGAAGTCCCAGTAGCAAGTCTGAGATAAGAAAGGCTGGGGTTGCTGTGAATGTGAAGGCGCAGAACCTGAAATACTTCAAGTACCATTGAGGGTAGTTGAAGGTTGAGCACAGGGAGTGTGTGAAAAACACTCTGGAGAAGTGCGAGTTGGGAAAAGCTCACGAGGGATAACCTTTTTGCTTCAGTTGCACAAGACGAAGTCGGTGGAGCTGAGAACTCTTCAAGAGGAAGAGAATCGACGACTTGAAGTTGTCATGGAGAGGCACGAAATCCCACAGACCGTCATATCGCGGAGAAGTTGCGAGAGGATTAACTAGCAGATGCACAGGAGAACTGGTTGTCATTGAACATCGACACATCGAGGTTGGCGAGTGCAAGAGTTGCATGCACGTCGAAATCGCGAGTCTTGATTTCCTGATTTAACCGGAGCCATCGATCATCAGAGGGACAGGTGGCACGAATCCGAAGTATCGCGGAATCGGCATTCGGGGTTTTCAACCTCGAGGAAAATTTGTATTGTGAGTCTGCGATCCGCGAAATCCCGAGGTGACATGGCATCGAGGGGCCCTGAGAGTGAGTGGAATATAGGTGGCGTGTTCGCGTGGGATCGACACCTTGGCACTCGGAGGTTGATAATCCAAAGCATTGACAATGTAAGTGACGATATCTCGAGGGATGACCGTTGACTATCGGTACTCGGGGTTCGACGTTTCAAGTGATACGGGAGTAGTGCCGCAAGGTTCGTGAATCCGCGAAACCTGATATTTCGAAGTACGAAGGGAGGATCGTCGTGAAGACTGTGGGTAAAGAACTCTCGAGGGAGTGGGAGAGCTATTGACTCTTCGGGCCGAGTTGTTGAAGGTACTGGTGGGAGTGACCGTCCGCTGAGGGGCAGGTTGCGTTAGAGTGGTATTAGAGCCCAAAGGTATTGTCTGTATATTGTAGGTGAGAGGAGGGAAGGAGAAAGGAAAAGCACTCTGATACTCACAACTTGCGTCAGGTGGTATCAGAGCGGGAGTACCTTTGCTTTCTGAAGTAGAGATAGAAGAGATATAATGTCGCCCAGGAGAGAAAGGCAGTCACCTGATCGTGAGGATAGAAATGCCCGAAGAAGGGGAAGGCTAGCAGGAAATCCAGAGATGGAGCGTCAAATACGAGATCTCAGGGTGAGACTCGAAGATATGGAGACCACTCAAAGGCGTGGAGCAGATACAACAGAGTTCAGCGATCCCGAGATTGAAGAGGAAGATGGACAAGATGAAGGGGAGGTCTCAGCAGAGGATGCCTCAACAGAGAGGTTAATCAGAGCTATCTCCAGGATGAGCTCAATTACAAATATGGACATTCCCATCTATGAGGGAAGTCTAAATGCTGAGGAGTTGCCGGATTGGATCCGAGCACTCGACACCTACTTCGACTACGAAGACATCGAAGAAGACAAGAAAGTAAGACATGCTGTCACCAAGATGAAGGGACATGCAACCTTATGGTGGGACGAGTTGCAGGCAGACAGGCATTCCAAGGGAAAACAGAAGATCAAAAGTTGGGATCGGATGATCGCTAAGATGAAGGTGAAGTTCATTTCGAGGGATTACCAGATCACTCTGTTCAGGCGCATGCAGAACTTGAGACAGAAGCTGATGACAGTGAAGGAATACACCGAAGAATTCTACAGGCTCAACATTCGAGCTGGTCATCAGGAGAGTGATGACGAAAAGGTGGCGAGATATCTGAATGGTCTTAGATATGACATTCAGGATGAATTGAGCATGCTGACCATCCGAACAGTTGAGGATGCGTACTAGATGGCTCTGAAAGCCAAAGAGAAGCTGAGTCGCAAGAAGGGACAGCGAGGGTGAGGCAGAAGCCAGCCTAGAGGAAAAGCAGTTGCCCAGAAAGACTTCCAAAACCCCAAGGAGGATTGGAAGAGACCTCAGGGAAAAGCTGAAAGAGGTGGAACCTCACAGCAGAGGCAGCAAAATGCTGAGCCGAGGAGGCAAAAAGATTATCATCAAGGAGGCTACGTTGATGCCACCACATTTCCTTGTACCCGAGGCAGAGGAAGAGGTAGAGGAGGAATTATCACATGTTTCACTTGTGGTAAAGATGGACACAAAGCTGTGGACTGTCCAGATAGGAAGATGGACAAAGGAAAAACTCACGTCGCAGAGGCACAGAGGCGTGACGTGGAGGATGAAGACACTGGAAGTGGGAAGTCACTGACAGTGCATAAGGTCCTTTTGAAACCCGAGAAAGAGGTGGACACAGCTCATAGGTGCAGACTGTTCAGGACGACTTGCAAGACCAAGGGCTGGAAATGAAAGGTCATAGTGGATAGTGGGAGCATCGACAATCTCGTTTCGACCGAGATGGTGGAGAAGCTAGAGCTGAAAATGCACAAACACCCGAGTCCATATAAAGTGACATGGCTGCAAAAAGGACACCAGGTATGTGTTACAAAGCAATGCTTGGTCAATTGTAAAATGGGTGAATATAGGGATGAAATTCGGTGTGATGTCATTCCCATGGATGTCTGTCATGTATTATTGGGAAGACCATGGTAGTTTGACAGAAATTTTATTCATGATGGGAGGATGAATACCTACACCTTAGACAAGGATGGGAAAACACACACGTTGTTGCCGATGAAGGATAAGAAGTTGGAGCCAGAAGTTAGCAGCACGATACTTCTCATGAGTGGGAAGGAGCTTCTCATAGAGCTGGAGAAGAACGAGGATCCACAATTCTTTGTTGTTAGGAAGCTGAGAATTGTCCTGACGAGCACAAGAGTGGACGACTTGCCAGAGGAGATTCAGGAACTGTTGGGAGAATTCGTTGATATCATCGTGGACGAACTACCTCATTCGTTGCCACTGATGCAGAGTGTGAGTCACCACATTGACCTCATACCCAGAGCAAGTTTGCCAAATAAGGCAATGTACAGGTTGACACCTCAGGAGAACGAGGAAGTCAAAAGGCAGGTACAGGATCTGCAGGACAAGGGACTAGTGAGAGAGAGTTTAATTCCATGTGTTGTGCCGACAGTACTAAGTCCGAAGAAGGATGGAGGCTGGAGGATGTGTACAGACTCCAGGGCGATTAATAAGATTACCATCAGGTACAGGTTTCCACTACCGAGAATGGACGACTTGATGGATTGCCTAAGTGGGGAAAATTATTTTTCGAAGATAGATCTCAAGAGCGGATACCATCAGATCCGGATGAGAGAGGGAGATGAGTGGAAAACAACATTCAAAACAAACGAGGGTTTGTACAAATGGTTGGTCATGCCGTTTGGTTTAATCAACGCACCAAGCACTTTTATGAGCCTGATGAATGAAGTCCTGCGGAAATTCATTGGAAAATTTGTGGTGGTGTACCTGGATGATATACTGATTTTCAGTAAAACCAGGGCTGAACACTTGAGGCATTTGGCCGCTATGATGAGAAGGTTACAGCAGGAGAAGCTGCTGATCAATTTGAAGAAGTGTTCCTTCATGCAGACAGAACTCATTTATTTGGGTTTTGTAATTTCGGCTAACAAATTGAAGATGGATCCTGAGAAGGTGAATGTGATCAAGAATTGGCCATCGCCGAGGAATGTTTTTGAGGTAAGGAGCTTTCACGGTTTGGAAAGATTCTACAGGAAGTTCATTCGGAATTTTAGTGGAATCAGCGTAGCAATGATGGATACTGTGAAGAAGTGGCATAAAAATTTTCATTGGACAGCTAAGGCTGAGAAGAGCTTCAATCTGTTGAAGCGGAAGATAACTGAGCAACCTGTGTTAGTGTTGCCAGATTTTCAGAAAACCTTCCAAGTAAAGTGTGATGCTAGTGGATATGTTGTTGGAGGGGTTTTAAGTCGGGATGAAAAACCTGTGGCATATTACAGCGAGAAGCTAGATGATGCAAAGATGAAGTACTCCACGTATGACAAGGAATTCTATGCCATTGTACAGGCATTGAAAAAGTGGAGGCATTATCTCATACCCAAGGAATTGATCCTGTATAGTGATAATCACGCATTGGAGTTCATAAGTCAACAGGAGAAGTTGAACCAGAAGCATGCGAAGTGGGTAGAGTACATGCAAAATTTCACATTCGTGATCAAGCATATTTCGGGGACTGCAAACAAGGTAGCTGATGCCTTGAGCAGGAAATTCTTGTTGCTGCAGGAGTTCAGAGTCAAAACCTTGGGTTTTGAAAATTTAAAATATATGTATACAGGTGATGTTGATTTTGGCGAGGCATACGAAGCAGCCAAGAACCCAGTTCTCAGGGATAGGAGTCCTTGGATAGACTACCTGATCCAAAATGGATTGTTTTTCAAAGGCAATCAATTGTGCATTCCAGATTGCTCTATGAGAGAGAATTTGGTAAAGGAAAAGCACAGTGGGGCTTAGCAGGTCATTTCAGCCATGACAAAACATTCGCCAAGCTTAGTGAATCGTATTATTGGTCGCGCATGCACGCAGATGTTAAACGGTTTGTTGACAGGTGTAGGATATGTCAACACGCGAAAGGCTGAAAACAGAACACAGGTTTCTATCAGCCATTTCCCATACCTGAGAGGCCATGGGAGGCGATTAGCATGGACTTTGTGTTGGGTTTACCGAGAACACAGCGAGGAGTTGATTCCATCTTTGTTGTGGTAGACATATTCTCGAAGATGGCACATTTCATTCCATGTCATAAGACTAGCGATGCAACCCACATCACCAATTTATTCTTCAAAGAGATAGTGCGATTGCATGGATTTCCGAGAAGCATAGTCTCGGACAGGGATACCAAGTTCATAGGTCACTTCTGGAGGATGCTATGGAAGAAGCTAGGGACTGACTTGGCATTCATCTTTGCTTACCACCCGCAGACAGATGGGCAGACAGAAGTAGTCAACAGAAGCTTGGGGGATATGTTGAGAAGCCTAGTGACTGAGCATCACAACAGTTGGGATCAGATCCTACCACAGGCAGAATTTGCGTACAACGATTCGGTGAATTGGAGTACAGGTAAGAGCTCATTCCAGATTTCGTATGGGACACATCCAAGAGGAGTGTCTAAGCTCAGGGAGCCAGAACAGGCTGAAACTAGCAGCGCGAGAGCTGAGGAATTCACTGAAGCAATGCAGGAACTTCACGCGGAGGTGAAGCAGTGATTGCAGAGATCGAATCAGGAATATAAGCACAGGGCCGATCAAAGAAAGAGGCAGCTTCAGTTTGAAGTTGGGGACATGGTTCTGGTGCACTTGAGAAAAGAAAGGTTCCCAAGGGGAACATATAACAAGCTCAAGATGAAGAAAATTGGGCCATGCAAAATCCTGAAGAAATTCAAGGAGAATGCATATGAGCTTGAGTTTCCAGGGAGCATCGAGATATCCCCGATATTTAACATCTCATACCTATACCCATATAAGACTGAAGATGCAGGAGCTGGAAATGTTGAGGAACCAGTAATCCAGTGGCATAAGAAATTGCCAGTTGCACAGAAGCCCGAGATGGAGTGCATACTGGACAAAAGAGTTGGAAAGAAGACCAGGAGGAAACAGTATTTTGAATACCTGGTAAAGTGGAAAGATCACCCAGTGGAGGATGCCAGCTGGGAAATAGAGGCCATTATACAGAAGCATGGGCATAGTGTGCAGGAGCTCATGGACAGGAGCCCATGAAATCTTTTGAGCCGAGGAGTATGATGCAGGAGCATCGACGACTCCATCTTTCGAGACAATGTGTGGAGAAAGAAGAGACAGCTCGACAAGCCAGCAAAATTCAGATTTTGAATTCTACCTTGGTATTGTTACGCCACCATTTAACTAAAGACATTCAAAGCTGAGCGCACTTGTAATGTAATATAGATAACAAGGCATTCAACAGTTTTAAATGCTAGTAGATAGGGTTAGTTGTAGATTATACAGTTTCATCTTCCAAGAGGGAAAACGAATATAGGCACCCTCCTTGTGTAATTGATTAGGATTCAACATTAGAGAGAGGAGAAAAAAAGAGACAGACCAGAGAGCTTGTAAAGAACTCCATGTATAGACATTGAATTAATAGGAAAGCTTGGATTCAATCTCATGGATGTGTTTGATATCTGTGTGTTGTTGATATTATGCTTTTGCATGCTTTCTTCCTTTTATGCTTATCTTCTATATGTTGCATATGTGATTGCATATCAGGTTTGTAACCTGAGAGAATGAGTTTCAATTGTTTCTCTTCTTAAGCCAGGAGATTCCTGCATCGAGTGCAGTTGAATATCTCCGCATAGAGTGCATTGAGGAGGCCGAGCAGTTGAACTTTTTTTCTCTTTTGCCCAGAGTCGTGTTGAGTTATTCGAGCATGCAGGTGAAGTGCAGGTCGGATTGAAGTCCCAGTAGCAAGTCTGAGATAAGAAAGGTTGGGGTTGCTGTGAATGTGAAGGCACAAAACCTGGAAGACTTCAAGTACCGTTGAGGGTAGTTGAAGGTTGAGCACAGGGAGTGTGTGCAAAACACTCTAGAGAAGTGCGAGTTGGGAAAATCTCAGGAGGGATAACCTCTTTGCTTCAGTTGCACAGGACGAAGCCGGTGGAGCTGAGAACTCTTCAAGAGGAAGAGAATCGATGACTTGAAGTTGTCGTGGAGAGGCACGAAATCCCACAGACCGTCATATCGTGGAGAAGTTGCGAGAGGATTAACTAGCAGATGCACAGGAGAACCGGTTGTCATTGAACATCGGCACATCGGGGTTGGCAAGTGCAAGACTTGCATGCACATCGAAATTGCGAGTCACGATTTCCCGATTTAATCAGAGTCGTCGATCATCAGAGGGACAGGTGGCACGAATCCGGAGTATCACGGAATCGGCATTCGGGGTTTTCAACCTTAAGGAAACTTTGTATTGTGAGTCCGTGATCCGTGAAATCCTGAGGCAACGTGGCATCGAGGGGCCCTGAGAGTGAGTGGAATACAGGTGGTGTGCTCACGTGGGATCGGCACCTCGGCACTCAGAGGTTGATAATCCAAAGCATCGACAGTGTAAGTGACGATATCCCAAGGGATGACCGTTGACTATCGGTACTCGGGGTTCGGTGTTTCAAGTGATACAGGAGCAGTGCCGTAAGGTTCTCGAATCCGCAAAACTCGATATTCCAAAGTACGAAGGGATGATCGTCGTGAATACTGTGGGTAAAGAACTCCCGAGGGAGTGGGAGAGCTGTTGACTCTTCGGGACGAGTTGTTGAAGGTCCTGGTGGGAGTGACCGTCCACTGAGGGGTAGGTTGCGTCAATACCCACATGGATCTCACCCACTTTTCTCTACATTTGTGTTGTGGTTTCTTTGCGATTTAGGGAAGAATACCCACACAGTTTTTCGACCACATAATCATTGCGTTTTTCATTATACATATCTCTTCCATTGTGTTTGTTTTCTCTATGAACTGGGGAAAGATACCCATGCATTTTTCAACCACTCCAACCTCTGCGCTTTCATGTTACATATCTCTGCCATTGTGTTTGTGTTCTCTACGAACTAGGGAAAGATACCCACGCGTTTTTCAACCACTGCAATCTATTTGTTTTTGCTTTGTAATTATTTGATTTTGGTTTGCCCAGGAGTTCGTGCCATTCTGATACTATTACCTTGGTTTCCTACGAGGTCTTTCCTTTCTGAGACTGCATTGAAGATTTGTTGTTATTGTCCTTGATACCTGGTGAAATCATGGATGGATTACTGTGAATTTCATACCTGGCGTTGGGCCTTTATTTAAGCTGTGTTTTGTTTTTTTCGAATGCATCTCATTTCTTTTACCAGCCTATCACTCCATTAATTGCGACCTACGTTTGCATTTAAAGATGTAGTCATTTATCAGCAACTTACCATTCCAGACTGGTGTGAGTACCCTTTTTAACTGACTACTTGCTCCTTCATTACGCAACCCTTAGCTGACAGGAGGAAAGGGGTATCATGGTTTACACCGCAGTTATTCTTAACATATTTTTTTTTTTATAAACAGCTTTGACCATGATAGCCTTGTTAATATGACATGCAAACTATCTAGGAACCCTTACCTCATTTGGACAGTTCTTATTTTAAGTTATTTTTAGAACGGTCACTGGGGTTAATTATCGATTATTTAAGACTCGATGAAATGAGGACTAACATATTATTACCAATTAAGGATAAGGTTGAATGGTGACTTTAACAGTCATATTATTTACCAAATTAGAATGGCTAGCTTAGATATTGAATTTATGTTGAGGTTAAATGGTTCATCTAGTTATATCTATTGATTTTTTAAGACTCGTTGAGTTAGGTGACCATCATAATGATATTGATTAATGTGGATACACAATGTTGAATTATAAATTTTAAAAGTTGTAAATATGAATAATCTAGATGTGTTAGTTCAGATGTGAATTGATGTTAATTGGAATATCTAAATGTAATGTTCTTGCAATATAAATAAAAT
>JASDQU010685017.1:6041-16518 GCA_032191745.1 Picea mariana | reverse complement strand
CTTAAATGGTTAAAATCGATGGGAACCTGGGCTTGAGCATTGCTTATGTGTCTTGGAGGTCCTAACCATTGCAAGGTAGGACGGGTAGGTAGTCAATCTTATTTATAGTTGATTGATCGTTGTTTAATGCATGCAAATACTTGATGTGCGTCTTAGGTTGTCATGTTGTGTTGTCGTTGCATGCATCTTGTTTTTCATCGGGTGGCAACGTAGAGTCGAATGTGTTTATTACCCTTGTACACACGTGCACACACAGCAAAAAAAAACAGAAAAAAAAATTGCACTTGTTATATGATGATCGTCGTCGTAACGAGGAGGACCGTTACATTTTCTTATACATATAAATCTGAAATGATTTTATAATTAATAATTTGAAGATGGTTAGGAGTAATAAAAAAACTTATCAAAATAATATCAATATGAAAACCATTTCAATAAAACAATCTGAAAAATAATTAACATTGAATATTAATTATATACCGTGGTCTTATACAATAAATAATAATGTTATTATAGTCATTGTGTATAATTAAAATTTGGTTATATGTAATACAAAATATTATCAAAATAATATCAATTTGAAAACCATTTCAATAAAAGAAACTGCAAAATAATTATCCTTGAATATTAATTATATACCTTAGTCTCATACAAAAATACTAATACTAATGTTTTTATAGTCATTGTGTATAATTAAAATGTATACACAATCACATATAAATATTAATACTAATGTTATTATAGTCATTGTGTATAATTAAAAGGTATACACAATCACATATTCTTGTTCATGGCAAGTACTACACATGTTATCCATGATTACTAAAACAAGAGATATAGCAAGAGATAACCATGGCAAGTCAACACCTTCAATAAAGTGTAAATAAATTATTAGTATAGATTTGTAAATAAATGGTTGGAAAAGTTAACATTTTAGATTATGGTTGTAAATAATGTTATCCATGATTACTAAAACAAGAGATATAGCAAGAGATAACCATGGCAAGTCAACACCTTCAATAAAGTGTAAATAAATTATTAGTATAGATTTGTAAATAAATGGTTGGAAAAGTTAACATTTTAGACTATGGGGTTTTAATCAATATAGCTATTTTTTAACTATAATTACTTTAATGAAAGATCTTATTGTTTCAAATTCTTCAAAAATACATCACAATTTATTAAATAGATTTAATTACCTTCAAATTAAATGAAATAATAATGATATGACATAGTAGAAGTTTTATTTTCTCAACATTTCAATGATTGATTGGCTTGTACAATTAACTTAGGTTAACTTATAACTCTTACAACAAGGGTTAAATAGTGGACACAATAAATTTTCTAATTTTCCATGTCAAGATCCATAAACATAAATTTCAAGAATATATGATTCCATGCTAACTAGAGGAGTAATGGACATTGAGATATGATTTAAAGAAATGAAATAGGTTGGATTAAAATTTCCGAATTTGCATGGTTATGTGGATGGAGATTGGGTATAGGATGTAGATGATAGAAAATCTATTAATACTTATGTACATACAAAGTCAATAAACTATTACCTTATCTATGGTTAAAGAAAACAAAAACTTCCAAAGAAGTTATCTCATCAATGAAGTTAGGTGAACACATAGACATGGTTTATGTAGATAGTTTTGAATACAAATAATTTTATGTATTTACAAAGTCAATAAACTATTACATTATCTATCATTGAGAAAAATAAAAACTTCCAAGGAAATAATATCATTAATAAAATTAGGTGAACACATGACAAATAGTTTTGAATACACATAATTTTAGCCTATAATATTCTCATTAAATAAGGCATCTTAATTAATGAAACATGGGTGAAGATACCTTAGAGCTCACACAAGAATTTCAATGACATGTAATGAATGATAAATTCAATATATTATGAAATTCAAACTTTATTCTCATCATTTGAATTACCTCACAATTGTGTGATGTCCATTTTTGAATGCTCTCTCATTTATTTTTGTAATCTTAACATTGATTTGAGCTAGTCCATTATTTTACTATGCTACTATTATGTTTTTGTGTAATACCCTCGGTTGAAACTCTGAAACCTTAACACATAAACGTGTAGTTTGAAATGCTTTTTTTTAAATTGCAAACACAAATATTTGAAATCTTTGCATCATTGTTTATTTTTTTTTCTAGGATTAAGTTCCAGTTTGGTATATTATTTCATGATAGATTCTTTAGGAATTTTAGGTTGGGCACTCACTACACACAATGGGAAATTTGAATTCTACTGAATCCACATATGGATGCAATGAATGTGGAAGTTGTGGTTGCATTTCGGGAGAAATCTACCCTTCTTGTCATGAAAAAATCCATAGGTATGCCAAGGTTTGCAAATACAAATCTCCCATAGGAGAAACCTCCATCTATTGACCTCTATCTCATAAGAATACATGAGAGCGTCCTCAATTTATGTGATTGAGGAGGCCCAAAAAAATGATAAGATTGGCTCAGAAGTTTATATGTGAATTTATGTGAGCTTATCTCATGTGTTTTAAGATAGCCACGGTTCCAAAAAACACACCAATATGGTAGATGGTTAAAAAAAACACACTAAAAACTCCCATAAGATAAATGTAGGGATGAATAAAGAAGAATAAATATGGGTCTCGAAAACAAGGCCTGATAAGGTACACATGTACAAACTCACATAACTTGAGAAAAGAAGAAATACTCATAGGAAAAAACTTATCCCCAAAGTAAAATACATAAAAAATGAAGGTTGGAGGACTCAAGATGATGGCCTAAGGAAAAATTCTTTTACCCCAAGAACTGATCGTAATTGTAGAAAATGATGAGATGCCAAGGGTTTAGTGAATATGTCTGCAATCTTCTCTTTTGTAGGCACATACTGCAAGAAAAGAACACCATCATGAATGAGATTCTGAATGAAATGCATGTGAATTTCAATGTGATTTGTCCTTTTATGCTCAACTGGGTTATGAGAGATGTGAATGGAACTCTAATTATCATACCAAAGAGTAGTGGGATGATCCTATGAAATGTCAATATATGTCAACAATTGTCAATGACAAGGGACTTCCTCATAGGAAAGAACAACAACACGATAATCAACCTCTACATATGATAATGCAATTGTTTATTTATTTTTGCAAGACCAAGAAATAGGAGCAGACCCAAGGCAACAAAAAAATCTTGAAGTGGACTTTCGATCATCAACATAACCAACCCAATCAGAATCAATGAAACCCTCAAGCTAAGATGCACCCCGGGTGTATTGAACATCAAACTTGGTGGATCCTTGAATATACTTGAGAATGCACTTAGCTTCTTTCCAGTGACTCTCATGAGGACCGTGAGAGAATTGAGATACAATCCCAACTACAAAATACATGTCAGGACATGTATGATTCAAATAAAGTAGACTCCCAATCAGTTGTCGATAGAATGACAGATCGAATTGGGGTGAAGATAAGTTGGTAGTAAGAGTGAAACTTGAATGGAATGGAGTAGGTGTCAATTTACAATCGACCATGCCAAAGAGATAAAGTAATTAAAGGGAATACTTCTACAAAAAAATAAATATTCCGTATGAATACTAAAAAACATATAGACCAATAAAGTAGCATAGAAGACAAAGATCTATCATATCAAAGTATTCCATTAATGCTTGTTGAAAATTTTGAATCATGGATGGAGAACTCCCTATGATAATTAACTCATCCATGTAGAAAACAAGAATCAGGAGATCAATGCCATGTCTTCCAATTTAAATAGTAGGATTATAATGAAAACAATGGAACCCTGAAGTGATAATAAAACTATCCATTTTCTCAAACCAAGATCAGGTATCTTTTTTGAGACCATACAATGAACCTTGAATCCTACATAAAAGAGAAGAGTCTTGCACAAAACCAAAAGGTTTATCCATGTATATTTACTCTTTTAAATCCCCATGCAAAAAGTTACTCTTCACATCTATCTGGAAAACTAACCAGCCTTGAGAGGTAGCAAGAGAAAGCATAAGGCATATGGAATTCATTGTGGCAACAGGGGAAAAAGTCTTAGAATAATCAATCCCTTAAACCTTTGAAAATCCCTTGGCCAATAGCCATGCCTTATGTTTGTCAAAAAAACCATCAACAACATATTTGGTTCTACAGACCCATTTGCAATAAACTAGTTTTCATCCCTTAGGAAGAGGAACGAGATCCCATGTGTGATTCTTCATCAAAGAAGAATACTCTTCTGTCATGGAAGCTTCCCATTCATTTTTCCCAACAAAATTATAGTATTGTTGGGGACATTTATAAATGGCATGATTGAAAAGAGAGATACCTTTGCTTTGTGGGTGAATGTTGCAAGGAGTAGGAGAAAAATAGTTGAAATATGATAGACCATAACCATATTGATCAAGTATCTTTCACTCTCAACCGATCCTCCTCAATTGTTGTTCATGTGCAGGATGATCAACTGTTGTTGGTGGATTTTCGACTGGATCAATTTCCTCATCTGCAATTGTCTGATATTCCTCATCTTCTTGTTCTTCAAAAACAATATTGTCAGCATGATCTGTACTATCATCGCAATCTATGGAGAGAGTAGGATTAGAAGAGTGTTTTAAATGCTCATCAAAATGAACATCCCTACGAAACAAAAAATTATTAGTAATATGATCAAATAACCTATATGATTTCATGTATTCATAATTGCTAACAAATATTAGTGGTTGGATCTTTTTCTCCATATCTTTGCATTTTTTATTTGGAATTAATTCCCATGCCTCAGTGCCAAATACTCTGAAAGTAGAGATATTGGGATTACCATAACTCCAAGATTCCTTTAGAATCATATACAACACTTATTTGTGAGGCATTCAATTATGAATGTAATTGGTACAGTTCACTACTTTGAATGAGAAGGAAGATGACATGTTCTTAAAATGAATCATGTAGCTCGCCATTTCTTTCAATGTTTTGTTCTTCCTTTCAACATTTCCATTTTGTTGAGGGGTGTAGGGTGTTAGCACATATGATGAAATATAGTTCTCAATGCCATCACATCATCAAGAATATCTAAAGGGTCATCTTCAAAGGGAGGGTTTATCATTTTATATATTCTTTTCCTTTTGTAAAGAAGGTGATGTAGACTGGTTCAGCTTGCTGCAAATTGGAATTGGTGATGTAGACTGTTTCACTGTAAACTCTATGAAGACATAAATGGTGGAAGCTTAAAGGGTTGATAGTATTGGCTCTCTACAATATGGAGTGGGATTTGATTTCAGGTACTTGCTTCATATTTTACCTAAAATCCTATTGTCAAAACCCTACTCCCTTCAAATCCCAGTTGTTGCAAACTCCAATTTTGTTGCAAACTACGCTATGAATCCTTTGTCTTACACATTTTCCAAAACCCATGTTGACCTCACTTTCAATCAGGTTTGAAAAATATCACCTCACTCAACATCATATTCCTCTCTTTACCTATGAAATTACAAAGTTTTTTGATGAAACCCTGGACTAAAAATTCATTGCTGCAAACCCTTTGTTTTACACAGTCGCTCAAAAATTTCTCTATTGGAGGTTTCTTTCAGTTTTAGGTTGTTATATTTACCTCCATTTCTCATTTTTAGTCTTTTTTAGTTTTTGCACTATTTATTTAAGCACAAATCCTTTTTCCAGCAAACGCTTATTCTTATAAATCAAGCAAAAAAACCTAAATTGTCAATTTTCCATCACTTACTTTTGTAGAAGTTGTTATCAAAGAGGGGTTTTGATTTAGTTGTCATGAATAATCACCAAAGGAATAAGTATAACCATTAAAAGAGCATATGTTCCAACAATTGTTTTTTGCAATAGTATATCATTTTTTCCATGGTTCCTCATATATGTTGGTTCACAACTCTTAAGAACTTTTTTTTCTTATGATGTTCATGATTTTGTTCACTTGTTTTTTGGGCAGTCATCCAACATGGCTCAAAGATTATACAATGCATCAACAGAGGTTTGAGTTTTGTATCCATTACGTTTACATCAATTGGAGTGATCAAAAGACAAAATGACAGCTACAGGAAAGTTCGTAGTGCATCTTGTAGAGGTGCTGCGAACTGCTAAATTGAAACAATTTACAACAAATTAGTACGCAACATAATCATAATTTCATCATCAATTTTAAATTCTGATATGGATTCTTCTAAAATGTTGTATGGAGATGAATCATAATATCATTTACTTGTTGAACAAGAATTATCCCGACCCAGTTTGACGTTTGGGAGAAAAGTTGAAAACATTACCTACAAGAAAGTTTGCAGTGAATGTTGAAATTGCACTGCAAACTCTAACAATCTGATAAATCCGAGTTGTAGGAGTGTTTCCACCTGTATGAGGTGGTTTTAATTTTTTATTAGGAGGTATTTGGACATGAGGGAAATGTTTTCTACCACCATATCAAGCAGCATGACCTGTTTCAGAAGGAATTTATTAAAGTAGACAAGATCCAAAAAAATAGGAGCTAGGTGGATTTTTTGTTTCACCTTGTTGTAATAACTCCTAGAGAAAAGGGAATCCAATGCAATGACCATTTGGGATTTGACCTCTTTAGAGTAGAAATGAATGATACACTATAGATAGAATATTTTTTCTTAATGAAGGGGTTTAATTCATGATATAAGAGAGGCTCATGAGAGCTTGAGGAGCAGTTTAGTTGCTTATTTGTAAGCCTGGGGCCTTTTTGTAATCACATTTTATTCCATTAAATATTCATGAGAGCCATTTATCATATTTTCTTCTTTGTTTTTTCATCCTCTTGCTTGAAAATATTGCATGCATTGAAGATCAATGATTTTCCATGAGTAGGAGAATTCTTTTAATGAGCTGCAAAGGATTTGCAGTGATTGCCTCATTTCATGATTTATGTTCAAGTATTATTTTAATTCATTTTGCAGAGAGGATCATTGCTTGATGAATATTATTCTTAGTGTCATATAATCCATTCTTTTGTTCATAATTATATATCCCTTTTGTCTAGTATGCAACTTGATTTCCTTTGATCTAGAGGGTGTTTATGACTACATGCCCAATGGAATGTCTCTGCAGATAGTATGCTTCTTTCTTTCCTTCTCTTTCTTTCTGATACACCAAACATAAAATTGATTTAATTATTCAAATTATTCTAGGTATTAGGCTTACACCTACAATAGTATAGGTGTGACTTCAAGTGGTAACATAGGGAACAAAATGTTGATGTAAAATATCATGTTCTTTAAAAAATTATTTGAATGTATGGATAACATACTCCCCCCCATTATCTATGTGTAGTTTCTTGATGGAATGAGAGACTGCTTCTCAACAAAATCTTTGAAGGTCTTGAAACTAGCAAAGACCTCACTCTTGAACTTAAGAAATTACACCCAACAATGTCGCAATAACTTATCAATGAATGTAAGTGCATACTTAACCCCTGAAAATGAGAGATTTGGAAAAATCATGAGATCACTATGAACCAAATCAAGAGGTGATGTAGCATACAAGGCCCTTCCTTTGGGAAAAGGATCTTTGTGTTGTTTTCCATGAACACATCCTGATAAAACGCCATCTATATAAGAAAATTTCGGAATTCAATGAACCAATATTTGTCTACTCAATTGTTGCAGGTACCTGTAGTTTAGATGTCCAAATATTTCATGCCAAAACCTAC
The DNA here is from genome assembly GCA_032191745.1 of Picea mariana. Lineage (NCBI taxonomy): Eukaryota > Viridiplantae > Streptophyta > Pinopsida > Pinales > Pinaceae > Picea > Picea mariana. The sequence continues at coordinate 8,811 of JASDQU010685017.1, read as the reverse complement.
TCAAAGAATCAACATGTGCAATGAAAGAGGAAGCCGAAAAAGAATCAAAACCAATAAACCTATACAATTTAGAGCTATGATCAACTTTTCCCGAGGCAAAAACAAGGTCAGGATTTTTTTATTCTTGAATGACTACATCATCAAGAGAGAACACTATTGTTTTCCCAATATCCATAATGAAAAATCTGATAAATTGAGAGATAATTAGCACAATGCCTTCATCTAACTACACATTGCCTGATTTTAAAACATCATGTTGTGTAGAGTCTCCAATGGCAATATGAAAAATGCTACAATCCAAGTTTGAAGGTAATAACTCATTAGAATGAGTCACATGATGAGATATGCCTGAATCAAATATCCATATATCTAAATATGCATACAAGGCCTGAGAAGACAAAGCATTCACTTTACCTATTGAAGAAGGTTTGGACACATAAATTTTGTTCTTCTTCATGGCTTCATAAAGCTTCATTTTTTTTCCAACATTTCGATTATGGATGACCTTAATCACTGCAAAAGATGCAGATTTCATCTGAAATTTTATTATTTGTCTTGGAGGGAATCTCACAATGTTGTGGAGAGTCTTTCTTCTTTTCATAAGACCCATTCTTCTTATCTTTGGAGGCATGGGAAAAAAGTCTTGATTTTTAGAGTTTGAAAAGGCATCAAGTTACATAAGCTTGGATTGTTCCCTTCTAAGGTGCTAACAAAAAATATCAAAAGAAGGCATCTTAAACTCATCTACTAGTGCATCCATCGTAAAATAAAATGTAGAAGAATACCTGATAAGGACCTTTCAATTTGAATAGAATCGGGAAAATACAGTCATTATCAATTTTTTTTTCTAAACCCTTTCAGTTGTGCCACCAATGAACTAAATTTGGTAAAGTAATCTTCAATAGACACATGCTCATCAGGCACCAATTATGACAATTTTTCTTCCAACTTTAGGGCTCAAAATTCATTGACTTTACCAAATAAGGAGGCCAACCTTTATCCTGATTTATGAGTAGAACAAAATGAACAGAGATATATAACATTAATACACATATACAAAGAACAATAATAGAGATGTAGTGGAACTTAAATTCTATTAAATAAGAAATCTATTGAAAGTATAAAATGAAGAATGAAAAAAATATTGCTCGAATGGTGGTAGCTAATATCTAAGAAGGGATGTGGCGGCTACTGCATCAATTTGAGCACATTCCAATGAGGCCTCCTAGAATTTTTAGCATCAAGAAGTAAACAGAAAACCCTATATATCCAAAAACCTAACCCTAGGAAAAGAAGCAGCAAAAGTCATGTGGGTCTCGATGGGGTAAGTTGGTACATCAACTTCCCGGGGTTGTAACTTTTGCATACAATCTTCATTTTAGGCCCACAATAGCCCGTTGGAAAGGCCTATTCAAGGAATAAACATTATGGCATCACACTTTGACTTTGTTTACATTGTGACTATGGAGGTCCCAAAAAATGTTTTTTAGGGCATCAAAATGGCCCCAGAAGTTTAGGACCCAAAAATCTAGAAAATAAATTGCCAAGATAAAAATTATAACTACCAAGATGAAAGTTGTATGTGAGCCAGCCAAAAGAGGTGGGTGGATACCAATATCCACATGGATCAATCCTCCCTCCTTAGAAAGCAATGGTCTCCATTGCATTGAGTTCCCCCATCATATGTGGAAACTTCTGTTGAATTTGGCCTTGGGTGAGCCACTTGCCTTGGTCTAAGAGTTGCCATGATTTTACAAAACTATAAATATGAAGCCTCTATTACTGAGTTCACTTGACATGTGTGTCCATGATACGATTAGTGGATTCATGTTCCATGCAATCAGGCTTGATATATGTCGGTGTTAATTGTTTTTTTATCTCTGAGGTTTCCAATAAGGGTGGAAACTATGGTGGAAGGAGGTCCACATTAAACACTAGGTGCAATCCAAGGAAGGGGGGAATGTTAAGCTCAAAAGCATTATCATCCAAAGCCTTGGTGATGGTGTAATTTTCATAGTGGAGTGGACAAAGATTTTTATGGATTCCTATAAGGTGCTCTTTCTGCAAGTGCAACCAAACTTTATGTCCCACCTGAAACTTATGTGGCGGCTAGTGTTGATCACGACATTGCTTGTACTTAGAATTGGACTTTTGCAAAATATCTTGAACCTGTTGGAAGATGTGTTTGATTTTTTCAATGAACTAGGTGGATTTATTGACTTCATTTTGTTCAAGGGATTATTTTTTGATGTAGGAGCATCCCCAACATCAAGCAAGGCAGCGTAGAAGCAAAGGACAACTGGGCAAGCACTAGCACAAATTTTTGAAATCACCTTGAAGTTGTTGCGCAATATTAAATGAAGCCATTAAGAAGAGACACACTTGTATGATGTAAACGGACCTTGAGTGATTTGTTTTTGTCCTTAGTAGATAGAAGGCATTTAAAGTAGTTAATGTAGGTAGATAGAATTTAATTCTAGATTAAACTGTTTGAGAGCGCAAGAGGGAAACGGGATATAGACACCCTAATTGTGTATTGTAACAACAACAGAGGAAGTAGTGAGCATACAGAGAGATGTGTAAGAACACCCATGTACAGATAGTTGGATTAATAGAAGAGTTTGATTCAAATTCATGGTTTTGTGTTGTTCTCTGTGTATTGATGCTAATTGATATACTTATGAATGTTTGCTTCCTGTTATACATTTGCTTTATATGTTGTGTATATGATTTCATGTTTGAGTTTGAAGTCTGAAAGGAAGAAGGAATG
>JASDQU010685016.1:22186-35756 GCA_032191745.1 Picea mariana | reverse complement strand
GTAGATTAAAGGATCTTTCAGCCTGAGATTTAGGTTGTTTTAATTATCTTCAAATCCATATTCTTATGGGGTATTCTACTACTGTATTATCTTGTAACAGAACAACGAACTGTTCGATTTCATATGGTACTGTAATGAGTTTTATGGAGCATTTTTCAACCTTTTGACTTAGGAATTTCTTTAAACAGGAGGTAGTTGTTTTCCTAGAGGCATAGTTTGTTTGTTCAAACACCATGACAATAACTTTCTGTATATGTTGGATTTCTATTGCAGTCATTAAATCTTTATTTAAATAAAACCTATACACGGTACTAACTATAACTGTATCTATATACCTTGCATATCTTTATATAAGTTTATATGTAATATAAGTGCAGACTTGCTTAGCTTCCACTTATTCATAGATAGATTTGCTTAATACTTCAACTACAGAAATAAACATATGCCTGTAAATAGATCTATTCCTTCCTAGCTCATTCATACATAAATAGTTCTGCCCAGAATTTTAGATTACAGAAATAAACATACACATTTAGGTAGATCGTTTCTTTCCAGTTCATTTGTACATAGATAATTCTGCCTAAAAATTCCAGTTACAGAGAAACCATTCTAGAGTTTAGTTTTGATTAAAACATCATACAAGTGAACATATGTCATCCATGGAATTTATTTCAACTTAACTCAAGTAGATGCATTATATCAAATACATGAAATCATTCAAACAAAGAAGGAGAATATTTTTAACATATCTAAACCAGTTCACAGGAGGACAAAGGGAACAACCACGTTCCTCCCAATCGTAGAACAAGGCAGCCAGATCACTTGCCCGATTCACCCCCTAGCCTGACCATGAATCCATGAGGGTAAACTTGGAATCTCCTTCTCAACAATGTCTTTCAGTTTCAGCAGAATCCTCTTGCCTCACACTCCATCAATAGTGTTCATATCAACAAGAAAACTAGTAGTCTTTTTCTCTGCACACTAGGCAACGTCCTGCCTCTTCACATAAGCTATTTAACCAAAAATTCCTTTGCCTAGGTATTTCTTCCCCCTCCTTGGGAATTTTCGCAACTTTCTAAATCCATGATTTTCAGGGGCTTCCCATGGACAAATATCTGATTTGCCATTTGTAACAATCAACCCAGAGGTAGTTCCAACATGTTCCCTACTCATGGAGTCATGGTCAACTAATTTTAACATGGTTGTTCCATTTTTCCTCCTGCAATCAATATAAAATATTATGTTTTTATACAAGTTTCATAGTCAAATAGTTAGTTGGGTCAAATCAGATCTCTGCCCAACAGTCATAATAATTAATTACAATTATCAAATTCGAAATTCGGAATTTCCATAAATGACAAAAATTTTCCAAATTCGAATTTACTAAAAACAGAACAATTTTCCAACAAATTTTAATTTTCAAAAATACTTTATTTTTGGGGATTTTTACAACATCATAGAATTATTTTTTTATTAAGCAGGACTAACATATGGGATAAGAGGAGGAATCTAGTCTAAGGTTTTAGATATTTAATATTAAAAAATGAGAAACTAGATCATCTAAATGTAAGTTTTAAACATTTACAATATAGAAATGCACACATAGATTCTTTATAAAATAGAAAGGAAAACAATAGAATTCACCGAGGGTACTCATAAATTTATCCTGGAAATCATTATATGATAAAACCAACAAATGTTTAAAACCACACATCTAACTCTTAAATCCAATGAATATAAATTTAATGAAATTAATGAAATGGTAGTGATGAAATAATTTACTAAATTATACATATACAAATTCCACATAAGTCACTATAAACGAAGACTAGCCTATAAATTTAAATAGAAAACTATAATTTCATATCCATTTCGTTCGTGCCATTTAATATAGCAGGTAAGAACATGTGAAAAAAATAATATATGTATGTTCGTGCCATTTAAAATAATAGTTAAGAACATGTGAAAAAAATAAGATATGTCCATACATTATGAATCTATTCTCATAAACATCCAAGCATACATCAAATCCAGAAAAGTCTAAACGATCCTACAAATAATAGAATCAATTTCTTCCAAAAGGTGGCCAACATACTTGTCATATTAATAACATGAAAGTAGTTTCATATAGTCAAGTATAAAATAATCCCTTTTTACATCATGTATATCCTACTTATACATGAAAGGTAAGCACCAAAGGAAACTAAGTTGATACACTCTCGTCAACCACTTGAATTTCCATTGGATCAAGCAAAGTCTATCCTTTGGACTTTTCTTTTCTATATATGAGATGATATATGAACGCTATCTTATTACAATAATGAGTGTTTCATATATAGAGAACATATGTTCACCATCCATGAATGAATGCATACCTTCGATAATAAATAATTATTTATTATTATTATTACTTATTATATTTAATAATCAATAATTGTGTTATTAATTAATTATAATCATCTAAGAGAATGTCTTCCCGATGTTGTCCAAACATCAACACTCCATCTCAACGCCGGAGACATTATGAATCATTCCAAGTTTGTCTCTTATGTATACAAACTTATCCCTAGACTAATGAAACATGTATATCAGTCCTTGGAGATGTCTCTCTCCCACCTAGATCGAGGGTAAACTCCCCCTGCATCTCTCCTTATGATCCAAGTAACTCTCTCTGAGATTAGGCTCACTCTAGGTCGACATGTGATAGAATATAGCATATTGATTCGTTATCATTCCTTTTCAAATCACCATGACTAGGTAAAAATACTAGACCAAGGTCGTTCACCACAGGTAAAATCCTATGAGTGAATGTCATCCTAATGATAACTGACACGTGGAAATCACCTCAAGCACCTCAAGTCCATATTATTCCTTTTCATGATCAAGGAAGGACTACACCTGGGACCATTTACCACAAGTACACCTTTGTGATAAATGTATCATATATCCCTTGATCTGCAACCCAATATAGGAGAAGGTATGCCTCATGCTTACATACGACATTGTAGAAAAACTATTTTTCACACATGGAACTCCCACATCAACTTATAGAGGCTACTCCCTCTAGAAACAGTAGGGTCAACTCCCCATAGAGTGTAACGTCAAGGTCAAGTCCCTTGGGGTATCCTCATTTTCTCTCTACAAGTGACGTGTCCTCATGTTCTCTCCAAGGGACATTGGACTACAATACCAAACCCACTTATCCCTCTCAGATAATTTTCCTCACATATCATGTCAACTAAGTCATAAAGGAGTACAATTTGGACTTCTAGAGGATACTTCCTCCAAAAAAAACTAGGGTCAACTCCCCATAGTGTGTGATGTCAAGGTCAACTCCCTTGATGTGTCCTCATGTGATATCCACAAGGGAATTTGGGATATAATCTCAAACCCACTTATCCCTCTTAGCTAAGTGTCATCATAGATCAATTCAACTTAGTCAAAGAGGAGTAGGATATGGAGAATATATCAGGAAGCTACAAGCATTGACACTCCCTCTCAGCGAGGGAGGAATTCTCTTCCACTCCAGGTCTATCACGAATGTACTCAAACTTTGTCCTGGTAAGGGGTTTGGTACGAACATCAACAACCTTATCATCTTTAGGAAGTTATTGCACCGATACTTCCTTCCTATAGACCATGTCTTGGATGTAATGGTACCTTATCTCAATATGTTTCTATTTGTCATGAACACTGGAATCTATGAGAGATTCACACAACTCTGATTATCACAATGAATAATCATAGAATCTAGCACATGTCCAAATAAATCTGCAAGGAGCTTGGGAAGCAACACTTCTTCACAGACTTCCACACTGAATGCAATGTACTTTGCTTCTATGGTGCTCAAATGCACAAAATTTTTCTTCCAGCTACACCATGAAACCATGGCAGATCCCAAACTGAAGCAACATCCGAAGGTGCTCTTCCTATCCACTACATTCCCTTCCCAATCAGAGTCAATATATCCCTTCAATCTCATTTCAATATTGGAAGTATATCTTAGACCATGTCCAACTGTGCCTCATAGGTATCTCAACACATGCTTCACAACAATACAGTGTGTTTGTCATGGCTGAATCATAAACTATATAAGTGTACTCGTTGCATAGAAAACATCTAGTCTGGTGTTAACTATATACATCAATGATCTAATCAGTTGTCTGTAGAGGGTTGGACAAATCTATTATGAATAGGAATAAGAAACACTTAGTTTCTTAAGATTAGTCACCATTGGTGTAGCCATGGGCTTACAATTTAGTATCCCAAACTTCTTCATTATCTCAACTGTTTACTTCCCCTAGCTCCAGAATATTTCATTAGTTCTATGTCATACCTCTAGTCCCAATAATTAGTGCAGCATACCAAGGTCCTTCATCTCAAACTCAGAGGCCAACACGTACTTTCATTCTACAATAAGGCCCTCTGTACGGGTGAGGAATAAATCATCAACATAGAGGACCAAAATAAGAAACTTATCATTAACAATCTTGTAGTAAAGGTTGGGATCAACAACACTCTTTTTGAATCCCAAACTCATCAGGTGTCCATCAATCCTCACATACCAGGGTCACGGTACCTACTTGAGTCTAGACATGGCCTTCTTCAACTTACACACATGAGACTCCTTCTCATGTATCATGAAACCATTTGGATTTTGAATGTATACTTATTCCTCAATATCTCCATTGAGAAAAGGATGTCTTCACATCCATATGATGTATTCTCCAACTCTTGGATGTTTTAAGGGAAATAATTGTTCGGATATAAGTGTATTGAGCAATAGGATAAAAAGTATCCTTGTAATTTATTCCCTCCACCTGAGAGAATCCTATAGAAACAAATATTTCTTTGTGATTCTTGATGCTCCTGCCAGATGTGTGTTTCATCTTATAGATCCACTTGGAAGTCACTACGAACTTCCCCTCAAGTCTTAGAAAAATATCCCAGACATCATTCTTCATGATGGATTGATACTCCTCCATAATTTCATCTCTCCATACTGGCTGAATAGATGCCTCCTCATTACAAGAAGGCTTAGAATCAATGTTGTGGCTCATAGTTGCAGCATAGAACGAATATTTTTTGATGTCTGTTTCTCTCTCGAAAGGTACCATGAGGAGTTTCGTGTCCTTTTTCCTGCTACAAAGTCTAACGAGCCCATGCAAGTTTCTTCTTATCTACTGCATTATTTATGGAAAAATCAACTGGAGATACAAGATCAGTGGGATAAATTGGATCAATAGGCTCAATTGTCTCCCTCTAAACTACTGGAGGGTGAAAGGGAGAAGGAACCATCTCTTCATGTCTATCACTATCAATCTCCATGTAAGATCCTCTAGATATCATGAAGGATACCTCCTCCTCAAAGGTAACATCTCTTCTCACCAAGATCTGTCTTTGACCAAGGATGTAGATCTGATATGCCTTCTAAGACTCACTATACCCCGAAAATGTGCCCTTTATTCCTAAAGGGTCTATATTGGTCCTTTTTTCCTTGGGTGCATGAATGTATAATGGACATCCAAATATCCTAAAGTTTCCAACCTCGGGCTTCACTCATGAACTTTGTTCTTACTGGACATCTTGTGGTTCCCTCATGGAACACATTTCTAAGACATATCGACTTTCCCTCATGGAACCAATGCCTTATTTAGGACACATCATGGTTCCCTCATGGAGCCAGTGTTCCCCAAGTCTAGGTTTCCTCATGAAACTAATGTCTTGGTTCCTTCATCTGACCATCTGACGCATGTCAGGATGAATTCCACATTCCCCCCTACTAGTCCATACAAGAACCTCTAGGGATAATGTCTCATGATGTTACCTCAATCATCAACACTTCTTCTTAAATAGGGAGGTATATTTCAATAAGTCTTGTTTTGGTAGTCCACTAACTACTATACAATCAACTAATAGCACACAACTACTACCATGCCATTGGTATCTCAAATCATCGATACCAGTCTCCATTAATATGCTACGATCAAACAGTAGCACACAAATTATTCCAAGAGGTATGGTATTCTCCATGGAAATCATCTAGTAGCACATAACTACTACAATTCCATCCAATATAACATGACTATGCCAAGCCATAGTAGTACACAAATATTGTCCGATGATACACAATCACCACTAGTGGCTAATCCTAATTTTAGGAGCAGAACAAAATGAAAACATATTATTATCATTATTATTAACATAGATACAATAAAATTGGCTTCTATTCAATAAAGAAATATGTTGAAACTATATAATGCAAACTGAAAACAAGCTTTTTAGAATGGTGGTGTCTTATCTCTAAGAAGAGATGTGACTATTGCGCTCATTCACAAGAAGAAGATTACATTGAGTCTCTAAAAGAATTTTTACAATAAACATGAATTCCAAAACCCTAGACATCCAAAAACCTAACCCTAGGAGATGAAGCTCCAAAATTCATGTGGGCCCTATTGGAGTAAGTTGGTACATCAAATTCCTGGGGTCGTAACATTTGCATACGATCTATGTTTTGGGATCATGATATCCCATTGGAAATTTCTATCCGAGTACTACACATTATGTTGTAAAAATATGAATCCAACTATAGTTTGATTATGGTGATCCCTAAAAACGTTGTTTAGGGCCTCAAAACAACCCCAAAAGTTTAGGACCTGAAAACAAGGAAAAAACTGCTAAACTGAAAAACTACCAAGAAGAGCCAGTTGGAATAGGTGGGTGGCCACTGATATCCACCTGGATAAATCATCCCCCCTTAGGAAGAAATGGTCTCCATTGCATTGCGTTCCTCCATCATATGAGGGTTTGTTTGTTGAATTTGGCCCCGGGTGAGCCACTTGCCTTGGTGTAAGAGCTACCCTACTTTGACAACTCGATAAAGCTCGATCCTCTGCTGGAGAGTGTCCTTGACTTGTGTATCCATGATATTATTAGTGGATTCCTATTCTATGTAGTCAGGGTTGATATTTGTTGGTGTCAACTATTCTGTTATCTCTGAGGTGTCAAATAATGGTGGAAAATATGGCCAAAGGAGATCCACATTGAACATTGGGTGCAAGCCAAGAAAGGGGGGAATGTTGAGCTCAAAAGAATTATCTCACATAGACTTGGTGATGGTTTAAGGTACATAATAGAGAGGACAAATATTCTAATGGGGTCCTGTAAGGCATTCTTTCTGCAAGAAAAACCAAACTTTATCGCCCACCTGAAACTTGAGGGCACCCGATATTGATCATGGTGATCCTTGTAATTGACATTGGACTTCTATAAAATATCTTGAACCTATTGGAAGATATGATGAATCTGTTCAATGAACCAGTTATCTTTTCCAGATTTAGTTGAAGCATGGGATGAGTCGTCCTGGGTGGCCGTAAGGGGCAGTGCAACATCCATGGGACCCAATGGTTGAAATCCCAACCCCACCTAAAAAGGTTTTTGGTTGGTTGAGCTATGTATGGCTCTGTTGTAGATGTATTCAACATAGGGAAGACTCTTATCCTATGTGTGTTGATGCTTATAATTGTACATGTGCAAAATATGCAAGATCATTCGGTTGATGACCTCGGTTTGGCCATTCGTCTAGGGGTGGAAGGAAGTGGATTTGGTGAGATTGGTGTCTAGCCATGACCAGAGTCCCAACCATAATGTGTTGAGGAACCGGCTATCCCAATCATAGATAATGGTTTGTGGGATCCCAAAATGTACCAGCACTCATTCAAAAAAGATCTTGGTAGTGGCCTTCGGTGTGATGCTCTTCTTACAAGCGGCCATAATAGACATATTGGAGAAGAGATCAACAACCACAAAAATAGATTCATTTCCCCATTTGGTGGATGGAATCCATGGCATGTAGTCCATTGAGATCGATTCCCATGACCTTTAAGGAGTACGTAGAGGGGTGTGCATTCCTTGTTTCTTAGTGGTCGGTTTTCCAATAACGTAGGTAGTGCAGGAGCTGATATACTTGTTGACATCTTGTCAAAGTTTCATCCAGTAGAAATGTTGATGTAGAAATACCACTGTCTTCTCTACACTGAGGTGTCATAACAACTGACTGCAGTGGGATTCCGATATCATCTTCGCTTGCTCGCTTGATGGAGCAAAAATATGACATAAATGGAAAACATCCCATCCTGAATATGGAAATTAGTGAAAATGGTATTTGCGCCCAACATCTAGTGGGTGGTGGTGAAGTCAGGATATTTATCATAAAGGTGGTGAAGTCAGGATATTTATCATAAAGGTCTTGTGACTACAAGAGTCTAGCACCATGGTGAGTGTTGCGACAGGAGGTTGGCTGAGGAAATCAATGACCCAGTTGGTACTTCCTATCTTATACTTGATGTTGAGGTGGAACTGCTAGAAGAATGTGGACCACTTCTAATGGCAACCATTCTACATTTTTCCTTGTGTATGAATGAACTATAGTAGCTTATGATCGGTGTGGATTATTGTCTCCTTCCCGAGAATGTAATTCCTCCACTGGAGGTAGGCTTGCACAATGGAGTACATTTATTTTTTGTTAGTAGGGTACTTAATTATGGATGACATATTATAGTGTCTCGCTATGATAGGCCACGGGGTGGCCATGCTGAGTGAGAACTGCACCCACAACATAGTCTGAAGCATATATCTCGATCTTAAAGGGTTGTTGCAAGTCAAGTAATGAAATCACTAGGGATGATCACAAGAACTACTTCAAATCATCAAACACTTGTTGTTCGGATAATCCCCACACAAAATTTTCCTTACCACCACCCCTGGTTACTTGGTTGATGACCCATGTAATATGATAGAATCCCAACACGAACTTGTGATAGAAATTCACAAGGACTAAGAAGCTTTGAAGCTCAGTGAGCATGGTTGGGGTTGGCTACTCATGGATGAACTGGATCTTGGCTAGATCCACATGCACACCATTCTCATGCGCAATGTATCCTAGGTACTAGACCTTGTCCATGTTGAAGGAGAATTTTTCCAAGTTGGAATATAGCTTGTGTTGTCGCAGAGTGTGTTGAACCTGATGAATATGTTGCAAGCACTCTGCCCAAGTATTTTTGTAGATGAGGATGTCATCTAGATACACCACTACAAAATAATTGGTAAAAGGTCGCAAGAGATCGTCCATCATCCTCATGAACATTGTTGGGGAATTTTTGAAACCAAAGGGCATGACTGTTGATTCAAAAATACCTTCCTTCGACTTAAAGGGAGTCTTCCATACATTTGTCTGCTATATTGGGACCTGATTGTAGCTAGACTTCAGATCAATATTAATTAATTATTTGGTCCCCTTGAGCTAATCAAGGAGACCGTTGATTTAGGGAATCAGGTACCGGTACCTGACTATGATTTTATTTAGGTCTCGGTAATCAATGCAGATTCATTAGGTCCCATATTTCTTCTACACCAGCATGATTGGGCTTCCATAAGGTGATGAGATGGGTCCAATATGCCCCTTGTGGAGTAGTTCTTGGATCGGATGCTTGATATCCTAATTTTCTAACAAAGAGCGATGATAGAATGGCCCATTGGGTAGCAGTGCTCGAGGGGTCATATCGATGGAATACTTGACCTAAAAGTGTAGAGGCACCCGAGTAGGCAAGGAGAATATGTGTTTGTATTCTTCCTTGAAATTATCCACTTGCTTCTGCTACATGGAGAGGTTGGTCGTCGAGAAATTGGATGTGGCTTCAATATCTCATTCACTCTGAAAGAGAATCATGAAGAATACAAAATTCCTAGTATGAGAGATGACCTTCCTACATCACTTAGTAGAGATCAAGGAAGTGGCACCAGGTGGGAATACCTCAGGTATCTTGTATAAATTCATGTTCAAAGTAATAATAAGATTGCAAGGACTAGACTCATATACAACACGACGTTTCCATAAATAGGGTTGGCCCAAAATAAAATCACAAACTTCAAGGGGAGAAACACCACACAATAACTCATCTTTGAAGGGCTTGATACTGTATGACAGGTGGCATTGTTGGATAATGTAAGATCACTTCCTTGGGAGAGTCATCCGATGGTGTAGGGATGTGGGTGCAACATCGGTGGCAGGGCTAGTTGCATGATTACCTCCACTAAGATGAGATTCTTCTGGCTACCTCTATCCATGATGAGATGCATCAGGGTGTGTTTCACCCACATCTATGAATGAAAGTGGCACTCTCCTTCCTCTGAGTCATCAAGTTCACTAGGATGGATCTTGGTGGTAGAAACTATTGCATTGGGTTATATGTCAATGATATGTCTCCCTTTTTCTAGTTCTGACTTAGAGTCAGAACCTACATATGACTCATAGGATTTCACCTCAGCCACCAATGAATGCTTTGACCGGAAATAAAATTTGTTATGCCAGAGGATCTTATGGAATTCACACCACTTCCTAGTATATTTCTTCATCTTTCCATTTCCCTTTTTTTCTTGCAGCTTAGACTAGTTGTCCTGAGGATATCCATATTTTCTCTTCCCTTTGTTCTACAGGTTGTGGCTTCCCTTTCCTTACATCTGCTGTGAGGGATTCCCAGACCCAAACTGTTGCATCATTTTTATAAGATTTTGCTCAATTTTGACAACATATCAATAAGCCACGCCCAAGGAAGAGATGTACAAAAACTCCATTTCTTATTGGATGTATCTATTTATACCACAACGATACTTGAGCACCATATGTTGCTCAAAATATTTGATACCCATCTTGGTGCGCAAGGTATGGAAGATATTTGTGAAAACTGACACTGCTTGGTCCCTTTCTTTTCGCAAAGTGGTCCATTTTGTATACAGGTCGTCATAACTTCCAACAAGGTAGTATTGTTACTTGATAGCATCCCTAAAGGAATTCCATGTGATTGGAACTATAAATAATGAGGGTTCCTATGTTTCCTTTTTCTCACAGAAAGTTTCCCACCAATATTTGACATGGGGAACAACTTTAAGGAGTGAAAAAGTAATATGTTCTCTATTTGAAAAGTTATAGAAATAAAAATACCCTTCTAGCAGATTCAACCATTTTTATAAAACATTTGTGCTTATCTGACCTTCAAATATAGGAATATCAAATTTGATCTATACCTTAAAGGGGGTGGCGCCTCCACTCGAGGAAGATGTGCCACGTAAAAATTATCCACCATCTCGTTCCTTTGTTGCATGAGGGCTTCCTCAAGAAACAATTTAAAAGAATATCTTATCCCATTGTATTTATTTTCTCCCACCATGTAAGGTCACTTGGGCATGCAAGATATTTTTTCCTCAAGAGTAACTAGCTTGAGACCCAACTCTTTGTACCCTGACCTCATTGGGAACATGCACTAAGAACGACAAGGAGAAGACTACTATGATACCACCAATCCTAATTTTAGGAGAAGAATGAAATGAAAAAATATTATTATTATTATTAACACATAGATACAAGGAAAAATAACATATATACTGTAAAATTGGCTTCTATTCAATAAAGAAATATGTTGAAACTATAAAATGTAGGCTGAAAACATGCTTGTTAGAATGGTGGCATCTTCTCTCTGAGAAGATATGTGATGACTATGCTCATTCATAAGAAGATGATTACAATGAGGCTCTGAAATCCTTTTTACAATAAAGATGAATTCCAAAACCCTAGACATACAAAAACCTAACCCTAGGAGATGAAGCGCCAAAAGTCATGTGGGCCCCATTGGGGTAAGTTTGTACATTAACTTCTCGAAGTTGTAAATTTTTCATACGATCTTCGTTTTAGGTGCATGATAACCCATTGGAAAAGTATATATGAGGACTAGACATTATTCCATCAAACTCTGACTTTGTCTGCAGTTTGATTGCGGCGATTCCTAATAATATTGTTTAGGACCTCAAAACGACCTTAAAAGTTCAGGAGCCGAAAACTAGGATGAGACAGTTGGAATAGGTGGGTGGCCACAGATATTCACCTATATTAGTGGTACTCAACCACTGCTAGTAGCACACAACAATATTATAGTGACATAGAGTCACCTCCAGTGGTACACAACCACCAGAGTAGCACACAACTACATGGTAACCACCACATCAAGACATTGACACAAGCTTCATGTGATCTCGACTACATAGGTTTTTTCATTGTTCCTAATGTCCATATCGATCAGTTTCACACCAATTACTTTCATTGATCTAGAAAACCAAGACCACCCATGCTATGGATTAGCACTTACACTTAAATTCAAATAGTTGTATAGTATTTTCCTCCATGTATGTCTTTAAACACCAATCAATACAAACATCATTCTTCATTCTTGACGCAACACCCCTACCTTGACATGCTCTACATGACCTCCCAGTCTTGGATTGTTCTATTCCCTTGAGCCAGAATGGATCTTTCGGTCCCACAGGAACCTTCACACATGTAACCATAAGTCCTTCTAGAGTTTACACTTGTGCAAACAAGCACAAGGTGCAAACCTCTACTCCACGTGACCAACTGATGTGACCAAAACCTTTACCCGAAAAGGCATTTCAGGTTTCAAGACTTCATGATTTCCATTGTTGATCTATTCTGACTCCTTTGACTCCTAAAACCCTGAAATGGGCTAACATAACTTTAACTAGATCCTCCCTTATGATTCAACCATGTAACCTCAGTCACATCCTAGGTTCCACCTCCAAGTGTGTCGAGATTTTGTGACTCATGAGCTTACGATGCAACCTATTCGTTCTTTCCCAAAGTCTGAACTTGTGACTTCTCCTCATCAGATTGACAACCCTGATCCTTCCATGATCTGACGTCCCATATTGTGTCACGATTTCACGAATCAATATTTCATGACTCTTGACTCTGAGTCAACGACTTTCTCCACTGCTACGACTCCCGAAATGTCGAAAATCAAAACAACAAGATAAATTCTCCCACTGATCCAAATCTAACGGTGACTATTCCTCGTGATCTTATGATTTTTGGCAGACACTCAGCCTTAACTCCTCTGCTAATCCACTGAATCCAACGTTCCATGGAAAATCGGTACTTCTCCCCTTGATAATTTAACCATTCGTTCAGGTTCTCAATACTTCCTGGCCAAACAACTGTTGTCTTCCTTCGATGCCTGGCTTCTATAAAGTAACTTCAATCCTTGTCTTCCATTCGAACTCTTTGAAGTCTCTATCCCTCCTAAGCTTAATTCTTGCTGCAAACTCAAGGATTCCAAGGGATTTTTCCTGCACTCCTTGCGGAATTTATGATAACCTATGATTATATGAACTCTTCCAGTCCTGCAAACTCATTGCGACAATAAATCTTCAACTACTCACTGGGTTGGAAAATTATAAGACCTCAACTCGCCTATGCACACCTTGGACGAATCTGTACTATAATTGCAATTCTACTTGTATGAGAACAACGATATCTCTCCTAATATTTTCTAAGGTAAACTCAGAATGTTGTCAACGAACTCTTTGCAGAATTTCAATGCAATCCTTCTAGGAATTCTAAAGATGAGAAACAATTGAAACTCATACTCTCCCTCTCACAGACTTCATACATTCAACATGAAATCATAGATACACACAACATTGAAACAAATGCATAACAGAG
>JASDQU010685016.1:10845-21664 GCA_032191745.1 Picea mariana | reverse complement strand
TTATTGGCGATACTCCTGCATCATACTCCTCTGGCTGAAAAAGTTCATGGAGTCCTGCACCACCTATCCATGTTTCTGAATCTATGCGTCACTTTCCCAACTGGCATCCTCAATCAGGTATCCTTTCCACTTTACCAAGTATTCAAAATACGTCTTTCTCCGGGTCTTCTTGCTAATTCTCTGATCAATGATATTTTCCATCTATGACTTTTCAGCTGTAGAGAGTTGTTTGACCCACTGAATTTCCTTTTGGTTCTCCTCTCCTCTCGCTTCATATTCTCTGTAAGGATAGAAATCCACTACGTTGAATATGGGTGAAATTCCCACACCATCTGGTAATTCTATTTCATAAGCATTTTCCTCAAACTTTCTTATGATTTTACATGGCTCTATCTTCTTCATATTTAGCTTATTATACGTTCCCCTTGGGAATATTTCCATTCTTATATGCACTAATATTAAGTCTCCTACTTCGAAATGAAGCTCCCTTCTGTGTTGATTTTCTCTATGCTTATATTCCTGGTTGGAATACTACAACCGCTCTTTAATCTCACTGTGGAGCTCTTGCATCTCTGCTGCAAAATCCTCTGCTCCAACACTTATGAACTCATTATTCTCTAAGTACCTCAACTCAGATACACCTCTTGGTTGCATTCCATAAATTATTTGGAATGGGCTCTATCATGTGCTCGTGTTAGGTGAGTCATTATATGAAAATTTCACTTGTGAAATAATCTGATCCCACTGACTGTGATGTTCAGTTACTAAACTCCTCAAAAATTCCCCTAAACTTCGATTTACTACCTCAATATGTCTATCCGTCTAAGGGTGGTATTCTTATATAAAAGATAAATTAGTCCCCAGCTTCTTCCATAGTGTCCTCCAAAAATGACCAACAAATTTGGTATCTCTGTCTGAAACAATACTCTTGGGTAAACCATGAAGTCGAACAACTTCTTTGAAAAACAGGTTTGCAATGTTTGCTGCATCACTGGTTTTCTGACATGGAATAAAATGTTCCAATTTGGAAAATCTATCGACTACCACAAATATGGAATCACAACCTCTTTATGTTCTTGGCAGTCCTAACACAAAATCCATGCTTACCGCGTCCCACAACCTCTCTGGTATTGGCAATGGTTGATACAATCATGTATTCTGTCTTTTCCCCTTTGCATGATGGAAAATTATACATTTGTTTACAAACTTATTCACATATGTCATCATCCCTGGCCAATAATATAAACTGTTCAGTTGCACAAATGTTTTATCATGCCCAAAATGTCTAGCCAATCCTCTGCTATGTTTTTCCTTTAGAATATTCTCTCTCATAGAACTCTTCGGGATACAAAACTGATTTCCTTTGAATAATAATCCATCCTAAATTAAATATTTAATCTATTGGATCGTATCTCTTAAAACAGGGTTCTTGTATGCTTCATAAGCATCCTTGAAATCTAAATCATCTCTGTACATGTCCTTAAGGCTATCAAAACCTAACGTCTTCACATGAAACTCCTGCAGAATCAAACATTTACTAATCAATGCATCAACAACCTTGTTAGCAGTTCCAGAAATGTGCTTTATGACAAAAGTAAAGTTCTTCATAAATTCAACCCATTTTGCATGTTTCTGGTTCAATTTTTCCTTTATGGTTACGAATTGTAAAGCATCATTGTCTTTGTACAAAACGAATTCCTTTGGAACCAAGTAGTGCCTCCATTTCTTCAATGCTTGTATGATTGCATAAAACTCTTTATCATACGTGGAATATTTCATCTTGGCATCATTCAACATCTCACTGAAGTATGCAACTGTTTTATTGTCTTGACTTAAGACCTCTCCAATCGTAAATTCACTTGCGTCACATCTCACTTGAAATGTCTTACTAAAATTTGGCAGAACCAGAACTGGCTGTCTAGTTAACTTCTCTTTCAAAAACTTGAAACTTTTCTATGCTTCCTCTGTCCAATGAAAATATTTATGTCTT
Organism: Picea mariana; assembly: GCA_032191745.1. Classification (NCBI taxonomy): domain Eukaryota; kingdom Viridiplantae; phylum Streptophyta; class Pinopsida; order Pinales; family Pinaceae; genus Picea; species Picea mariana. The sequence goes on along the minus strand of JASDQU010685016.1, from coordinate 19,674 downwards.
TTCTTGACTGTGTCCATCATTGGTGTAGAAATTCCACTAAAATTTATGATGAACTTCCTGTAAAAACTGGCTAATTCATGGAATCTTCTAACTTCAAATATATTCCTCGGTGATGACCATTCTTTGATCTCCTTTACCTTCTCATGATCCATCTTTAACTCATTCGAAGAGAATACAAAACCCAAATAAATGAGTTATTCCTTCATGAAAGACAACTTCTTCAAATTATCAATGACTTCTCTTGTTGTAACGTCCTCATCACTAGAGTTAAGTGTCTCAAAAGTTCTTCTTCAGTCTTATTGAAGATCAGTATATCATCAAGATACACAATTACAAACTTTCCAATGAAATCTTTCAAGACTTCGTTCATCAATCTCATAAAAGTACTTGGTGCATTCGTCAAACCAAACATCACGACAAGCCATTCACACAACCCTTCATTCATCTTGAATGTTGTCTTCCATTGATTACCTTCCCTCATTCTAATATGATGATATCCTCTTTTCAAATCAATTTTTGAAAAAAAAAATTCTCCACTCAAGCAATCCATCAAGTCATCCATCCTCAGTAAAGGAAATCTATACCTCATGGTAATTTTTTTTATAGCCCTCGAGTCTATACACATTATCCATCTTCCATCTTTCTTTGGACTTAACACCGTTGGAATAGCACATGGAATCAATCTTTCTTTAATCAACCCTTTGTCCATCAAACCTTGGACTTTCTTCTTAACTTGTTCATTCTCCTGCGGAGTCAATCTGTACGCTGATTTGTTTGGTAAAATCGCTCCTGGTATAAGATCAATGTGATGGATTATACTCCTTATGGGTGAAAATGAACAAGGTAAATCATCCACCACTATATCAGAAAATTCCTCCATCATTTCCCAAATTTCCTCTGGTAGATCGTCTATCGAAGTACTGGTCAAAATGACTCTAGGTTTTCTCACCACAACAAACTACATGTCTTCTTCTTTTCTGACTTCATCCAGAAGTTCCTTCCCACTCATGAGAAGTATAGTTTTGCTTGTTTCTTCTTTCACCTCCCTGTCTTTGATTAGCAGCAACATATGTGTTCTACCATTCTTCTCCAAGGTGTATGTGTTCTTTCTCCCATCATGAACAACATTTTTGTCATATTTCCACGGTCTCCCCAACAAAAGATGAAAAACATCCATGGGAATAACATCACATAAGATCTCATCTCTGTAACCCCCTATCTTAAATTCAACTAAACATTATTTAGTGACTGTTACCTGATGTCCTTTTTGCAACCACAGAACCTTGTATGGGCTTAGATGTGCAACTATTTCCAATTCCAGCTTCTCCACCATTTCTGTGGAAACTAGATTATCTGTAGTTCCACTGTCCACAATTACGTTGCATACCCTATCCTTGGTCTTGTAGGAATTTCTAAACAAATTGTTCCTTTGGAATGGTTTCTCTATCTCTTTCTCTGGCTTCAAGATAATTTTCCGCATCATTAAGGATCTCCCGACTTCTGCATATTCTGCCTCAACATTTCACCTCTGTGCTTCTGAAATGTGAGCTTTTCCTCCATCTCTTTTTCTGTAGGGACATTAAAAACATTTTTGTTCGATATTTCCATAGACAAAACACTTTTTTTCACCACCTCTGCCTCTTCCTCTTCCTCTGGCTCACAGAAAAGTGTTCCTGTCGGCATACTGTCCTCCTTGTGAAATTCCTCCCCTTTTTGAGTGTTTATGAGGTTTCTTTTCTTTATCCTTGGGCTTATGTACTCTGTACTGGGAAATTTCTTTGCCTCATCTTGGACTTCTACCTCTACCCCTTTGACCTTTCTTTCGGGCCAACTTTACTTCTGCCTTTCAAGCAATTTGATAAGAATCTTCCACATTTCTGATTGTCACCATGCTCATCTCATCTTGAATTTCATATCTCAAGCCATTCATGTGTCTGGAAACTTTTTCATCATCACTCTCATGACGACTTGCCCTGATGTTGAGTATGTAAAACTCCTCAGTGTATTCCTTCACTGTCATCCCCTTCTATCTCAAACTATGCATTCTTTGAAACAAATTAATTTGGTAATATCTGGGTATAAACTTGGCTTTCATATTTGTGACCATCCTATCCCATATTTTTATTCTTTGCTTTCCTTTGCAATGTCTGTCAGCTTGCAATTCATCCCACCACAGTTTTGCATGCTCCTTCAATCTAGAGAAATCATGTTTTACTTTCTTATCTTCTTCTATATCCTCATATTCAAAGTATTTATCCATAGCTCTAAACCAATCTAGCAGCTCCTCAATGTCTAAGTTGCCTTCATACATCAGGATGTCCATTTTTTCTCTGGCCCTTATTCTTGCAACAACTCTGAATAGATGTTCCTCTATAGCATCTTTGACTACAACTTATTCTTCGAGTCCAGCCTCATTTTCACTTTCAGCCTCACTAACATCTCTCGTATCAGTTGTTCACCTCTGTATTGTCTCCATAGCATCCAATCGAGCACGAAGTTCTCTCATTTCCCTTTTCACAACTGGATCAGGCATGGGTCTATATCGATGTCTTCTTGGTGGCATTGTTTAAGTCTATTCCACACAAAATTTAAATCACAACTATCCTTTGTTCCCCCTTCATAGAAAACAAAAGTAGTTAGTTAAGCTCTGATACCACTTGACACAACACCCCTACCTCAGAAGTCTCTGCATGACCTCCTGGTCTTGGATCGTTCTATTCCCTTGAGCTAGAATGGCTCTTTATTTCCCACAGGAACCTTCACACATGTAACCATAGGTCCTTCTAGTGTTTGCGCCTATGCAAACAAGAACAAGGTGCAAACATCTACTCCACATGACCAACTGACATGACCACAAGATTTACCCGAAAAGGAATTTTGGGTTTCGCGACTTCGCAATTTCCATTGTTGAGCTCTTCTTACTCCTTTGAATCCTGAAACCATGAAATGCACTAATGAACCTTTAACTAGATCCTCCCTTATGGTTCAACCATGTGAACTCATTCAAATCCTAGGGTCCACCCTTGAGCACGTTGGGATTTCGTGACTCGTGAGATTGCGATGCAACCTCTTTTCCCTTTACTGAAGTCCAAACTCATGAATTCTCCTCCTCAGATTGACAACCCTGAGCCTTCCATAATCTAACAACCTAAATTGTGTCAGGATTTCGTGAATTAGGATTTTGGAACTCTTGACTCCGAGTCAACGACTTTCTCCATTGCTCCAACTCCCGAAATGCCAAAATTCAAATCCATAAGATCAACACTCCCGTTGATCCAAACCTAACATTGACTATTACTCCTGAGCTTATGAGTGTTCATAGACACTCAACCTTAACTCCTCCATGGATCCACTGGATCCAACGTTCCACAAAAAATCAGTAGTTCTCCACTTGAGAATTTAACCGTTCGTTCAGGTTCTCAATACTTCCTGGCCAAACAACTGGCATCTTCCTTCAGTGCCTGGTTTCTGCGAGGTAAATTCCATCTTCTTATTCCCTTCAAACTCTTCAAAGTCTCTATCCCTCTTAAGATTAATTCTTGCTGCAAACTTAAGGATTCCATGGTATTCTTCCCACACTCCTTGCAGAATTCACAATAACCTCTAATTATCTGAACTCTTTCAGTCCTACGCACTCCTTGCGACAATGACTCTTCAACCACTCACTGGGATAGAAAATTCTAAGACCTCAACTCACCTGTGCACACCTTGCATGGCTCTGTGATATACTTGCACTTATGCTGGTATGAGAACAACGATATCTCTCCTGATCCTTTCTAAGGTAAAACTCAGAATCTTGTCAACGCACTCTTTGCAGAATTTCACTGCAATCCTTGTAGGAATTCTCAAGACGAGAAACAATGAAACTCATAATCTCCCTCTCAAATACTTCATACATTCATCATGAAATCATACATATACACAACATTGAAACAAATGCATAAGAGAGCATATAAGCAAACTGTAAACATACCATTCAATAGATGCAAACAACATTCATCACAACACCATGAGATCGAGTCAAAGAATTCTTATATTAACTCAAGTGCTTCTATACATGGGTTCTATAGAATCGGTTCTCTACTTATACAATATTCTGCAATCTCTGTTCTCCTCTGCTCTTACTCTATAGTTCTATCTTACTCTTCTACTCACAAAGAGAATACTGATACAGTACAATAAATAGGAGGGAGATTTCTAGAGTTTTCCCTCCTACAGTTCAAAACTATCAAATCGAAATAAAGTCTACAACTACTTTACATTTATTACAATAAATTCCTCCAATAAACAGATCAGAACAACTGATCATGATCTACGTTACAATCTTCAAACCATAAAAGAAAACATATCTTTTCTCGATATTTCATTAATTTTTTATCTTTTCAAATTCAAAACGTTCTCAAAATGTGCGTTGGTGCATACCTAGTTGCCCTTCCGCTTTTGTGCTTGCTTTGTTGGCGATGCTCTTGCATCAATTCCTCATCTCAAAGATATTTGTCCCACAGTGGCTTGGTGATATTAACTTTTGCTCTTATTCCTATTCATTATTCACATGGAATACAATCTAATAAACTTACCTCAATACCTCAATTGGTATGGAGGACATGCTTTGCTGCTACAACTATCATTATTGCCATGATGTTGTCATTCTTAACTAAAATGCTACAACTTATAGTGAGGGTAAGACATTTTTTATTATGTGAGAAAAAAAGAATATAAATGCAATGGAATACACCTACAATAAAAGATATAGGCCATCTGACATATTGAGTTTGCACCACACAATTATATCATCGCAGGGAAAATGTTTAAGTGCACAATCCAATGAAAAAAAATATTCTTGGACAACACCATCATAATGAATAGCACCATCACAGTTATTGAGATATCGAATGCGAATGTTCTCAGTGACACCCTATTGTTGTTATTGTAAGATACCATAAAGGTTTTTCACGTGGAAGAATGCAAAACTATCTATGGTAGGAATTTGAAAACCTCGTCAACTTTTTCATTTGATGATTTTGACAATAGTTTATCAAGTTTTTACACATTTGTTTTTCTTATATGTGATGAGATTTGATTAAAAGTTTAAAATTTTTAACAGGAAAAAATGCCCCATGACGAACTAGGAGATGCTCCATTCGGATGAGTGCCCAACCACACAGCCAACATGCTCTCACTTTCACGGTTTTCACCTCCTCGACACAGACAACAACCTCTCTTTTGGGCGTGGAAATGAGAATTTCTATTAGAGAATTCCCCCTTCTCTGCAGATCTCTTTGCATAATCTACAACCCTCAGAGAGGGTTTTCCACAAACACACCCCAATATACTCCATGAAATTTAGGCATTGTGGCTCCAATGTCTTCTCTCAGCATCATGGGCCCTCCCATGAAGGAGTTATCTGAGTCCTTCTATGATACCATGTTGATTTTTCTATATGATATAGTATGAGATGATATATGATTGATATATTATTACAATAATGAATGTTCCATATATAGAGAACATATGGTGACCATCCATGAAAGGATGTGTCCCTTGGATAATAAATAACTATTTGTTATTATTATTACTTATTGTATTTAATAATCAATAATTATATTATTAATTATAAATCTAGGAGAATGCCTTCTCGATGTTGTCCAAACATCAACAAAAGCAATATCCTTACAAAAGTAAATTTTCCCTTGTGAGATTGTCTCACAATCTATTTAATTTCCATATAAAAAGTGAAATTTTCCAATTATACTACATCCATAGGAGTGAGTGAACGTATCTCTCCACTAGTGGCTAGTCTAAAAGTTCTCTCCCTTTGAAAACTTTCAGGTGTATAGAACTCCTCAACCAGTCAAACTCTATATGCTACTAGTATACTCTCTAATCCTTCGTATTGTTTCTTCTGAATCCTATTTCCTATGAGATCTACACGTGCTTTCTTCTGATGTTCATATTTAATTTTATTTGTATCCTTTTCTAGTCCATTTTCAACATATACCCATTCTTGGGTCACTTTTTCATTTGCAATTGTTTCTTCTAGAGTGATTTTTCTCACTTCCTCTTACAACCTTGCTAGTGCAACATTAGTTTCATATTTATTACTTTATTCTTCTTCTTTATTATCTTTATTTTCTTTGTATAAATTATTCTTATTGATATGAATTTTATCTTCACTAAAATATCTTGTAAAAATTGTAATAAGAATTTAACATTTTTTTTTTTTGGAAAGTTGAGAAAGTCTCCAAAATTTACATGGAAGTCGAAAAAACCATTGTGGTAGTTGGCCTTCCAAGGAATCCCATTAAAAATGAAGACTATGGTGAAGAATTACATTCAAAAAATATGAGGAAATGAAGAAGGGAAGCATCATAGATGAGATCTCAAGGAATAATTTTCTTAATGATCAGAGGAATGGAAGACATTGAGTATGTCTGACGATGAATGAATATTGTTATTGAGATATGGCCATATGCAAATTTAGTTCTAGTGAGTAACAATTTAGAATAAATATGTTCATATATCATCTTTTTGTAATCAATTTCCTACTTTATTAAACTGTGAGTCAACCTAGTTTTATTCCCAGTCAGGTCAATGTGTTGTTGAGTTGTATTTATTACCATCAAATTTACTTGTTTGAATGCCGAATCTCAAATTTTAATTACCCATTATTATGGCACATGGTCAGAAACTTTACCCTATGGATGTTTTGTTTGTTTTTTTGGTCATCATCCAATTTCATTATTGTGTTTAAATTTATTCTTTCTCATTGTTTAATTTACCCATAAAAACACTATCCCACATCCTCTACAACAATCGAACTAATTAACAAATAACATTTGAAGAGGCATGATCTCATCCTAATTTTAATTACAAGGACTTGAGTTAATTTTATTTCAGAGAGTATATGTGTTGGAGGAATGGACATGCTTTGGGCCTAAATTAATGTATCATATGATATTAGAGAAGGTTCATCAAATACCTTGAAGCCCTTGCCAAGAGAAAATACTTGAAGAGGGAGAAACTCGAAGAGTTATGAGACATCAAAAGGTAGATCAAAGAGGAAAGTTAGTATTGGAGTCAAAAATTGTATGATATCAAAGAATAACTTTCTAAATGCTAGGAATCCTTCACCATCATGAGGGAATAATTGGAAAAGAGAAGATTGTAGATCTTGCAATTATAAGATAAATTCACTCAATTGGATAATTAGTAAGAGGAGAGGTTCAATGAATTGTCTACTCATTTATATAGGGATTTAGTAGTGAAGGAAGAGACCTTGAATAATGTACAACAATATGTCAAAGAGACCAATCAATTCTATTTTATTTCCACTATGAAAATTATCACTGTGACATAGTCAAGCATGGTTAAATAACAATCCAAAACCCTTCCTCATGAGACATTTGGTGAATTTGAAAATCACACTAGAGGCATTGTTTCCAAGATCATGAGGAAAATTGGCTATGATGGTCAAGGGATACACAGGGAAGGATAAGGGTTTTTTATCCCCATTGTAGCTCAATAGAGACCTAGGCACCAAGTCCTAGGATTTAGTGGACAAGAAGACAAAACAAGTTCATCTCAAATCACCTTTCTTAAGGAAAGAGGAATTAAAGGAAAGTAATTCCCATGGAGGAAAAGGAAAATATAAAATGAGTTTCTATAAATCCACTCAAACCTACTTCTAGAGGTTTGGAATAGGGTGGTAAAGATATTATTTTTCCATATAGATCCAATCAATCACTTGGGGGATCAAGCAACTAAATTGAAAAGAATTATCACAAACCAAAAAGGTATGGAATATTATCTTAGGTTTGTTTCTATTGTAATAAAAGGGTTCCTAATGGTAGCAATTTGTTTCTCTCTAGAAGGCCAAGAAACACATGCATGGAATTTTTTTAGTATTGTCGATTGACTAGACATTGGAGGCCAAATGTTGGAGGATTCACCTGGAATTCCATCCTAAGAACCAAACAACCAAGAACAAAACTTGGGGAGTTGACTTCAATGGGAAAGAGGAGCTTATTGCACTTGCAACCCAAGAAGAAATGATTTAATAATGACCTATTGCAACAGTGAATGTCATCTCTATCCATGACATGGATAGCAGGCCTATGCCAAAGGCATAAAATATTCAACTCTTATCTTCCATCTTGCAAGGTAGTCACCCTTTCTTGGAGATTTTTCAAAGGATTATTGAAGGAAGAGAAGAATAAGATCAAAGGGAGTTGAATTTTTTTGGGACCAAAATATTGCAAATGGGGAGGTGTGATCTAAATTGGATCCTCTCCAAAATATATTTGTAAAATATTTAGTAAGTAGTTAATTGATTTTTTGGAAAGTTAAGAAAGTTTCCAAAGTTTACTTTGAATTTGAAATAAACCACTGTGATGGTTATAATTCCAATGAATCTGTTTAAAAATTAAGACTCTAATGAAGAAGGGAATTCAATTGAGATGAGGAAATGAACAAGGGCAATAGTATAGATGATATCTCAAGGAAGTAGTTTTCTCAATTATCATCAGAGAAGAAGATGTTGAGTATGTACGATGATGAGTGAATATATTTATTTATCCAAAACCATCTACAAATTGCCTATGAGGGAGTAAAAATACACTAAATATGTGTATATTGCACCCTTTTGTAATGAATTTGCTTCTTAATAAAATCCCCAATCATCCTAGTTTTGTTCCCATTTGGGTTTCAAATAACATCTTGAAGTAAATATCCTTGTTTATTGTTAGTTTGATTTATTTGATTAATGTATTTATAGTGCATATATTTCAATGCAATTTCACTCATGATTTAATATATTTCTAGGTTGTATTT
>JASDQU010685015.1:85645-99526 GCA_032191745.1 Picea mariana | reverse complement strand
ATACTATGTACATGAATTTAATTATTTACAAGTGTTAAAGAAGAAACATAAATATGAGCATGTGATTGTGAATAAGGTATTTACAATTTGCAAGTTTTGTTGGATGTCTTGCGAAATCGATGTTTTTGAAACTGTTTATGAAGTAGATAAATAAAGAACATACACTTATATTTTTCTGTTTAATATTTAAAATCTAAAGAACTCAAAAATACTAATAAAACAAATTTGAAATAAGAATGGATAAACAATAAAAGCTTAGTTCCAACTGCTCCTATTTCATTTGTGAATAATCTGATTAAAAGAAAATACTAGTAAACTAACTTGCAGGTAATAAGTTTATGTCCATGCGCAATTCAAACTCCCAACTATCTTGCCTGTGAGAAAAACCTGTAATAGGCTGGTGTTAACATTCCTAGAACAAACTCAAAGATATTTTTGGAGCAAAGATATAAGAGCAGAGTAATAAACATACATATATGGTGATCTTGTAATGATGAACACTTATAGAAAATGAATTTAATATAAAGCATTCATGTAATACATCATTTAACATCAAGCATAAATCAATGATATTTAAATGAAATAATGATCACAGATGTAATATATGAACAACAAGTTACAAACATAATTAAAGTGCTTGAATAAAATGAAATATCATATGTTGATAAGACTAAAGTTGTATAACATATTAACATTTCATAATATAAAGGGAAAAACGTAATGGGAAAGCGCCACACTTGTCTAAATCCAAGGAGTGAACAACTTGTCCATACGGTCTTGAAAGTTACATGTCCATAATGCATCCATAAAACGTGTCCTTCACTACTAAAAGTGAACAATATTTAAACTAGTTCAGGATTCAAATGCTCATATCATACAGGATAGAGTTGAATCCAAAAAAAAATGGACAATATTACAAAAAGAACGAAAATAGTAACCACTCATGCATGAGTTGTTTTGTCTAAATAAGACAGTCTTATAAACATAAAAGAGATAGAAACTACTGAATATTTGAACGTACGATTCAAAGTGTTTGCTCCATGCAATCAACAATATAATCTTCCATTTCCTGTAAATAGAAAAAATTGATTTGATATTAAAAAAAAACAATTGCTAATTATTATTCAAAAGAGTCTGGCTACAGAATCATAGATTCTGTAGCTAGTCTTATTTTTAGAAAATGAAATCGAAAATGAAATCTACTTATTTCATTTTTTCATAATAGAATTGAATGAAATGAAAACAAAATCGTTTTACCATTAAAAATTAGCCAAAGAGGGATTTGACAATTCGAAATTTATAATTGCTTTGAAACTGTTTGTGTTCTTAATGATTATTTTCCTGACCCTTTTGAATCATTTATTCTCCCTCTCTATGTGTTTCTTCAGGTCAAGTTTCTCTTGTTTCAACAAAGCATTCTGAGTAGCTAAGTGTTTAACTCAAGCCTATAAGAGGAACATCTGTATAGTAATGCTCTATCCAGTCGAGACAACTATCACAGTGCACTAAGGAAATGGTAGATCAATGTGGAACACAGTCGACAAGGGGTGCTTAATTTTTACCTGTGGTTTGTTCCAGGTCATGCCCGATACCTGAAAATCCTTCTTTACCCTTAAGACATGGCGGTAAATTGGTCATGAAATCAAACTGTTCAACATGGGTAATAACTTTTCTCCTGGAACACTGATTTTTTGGGTCTTCCCGAGCCAAAAAATCGTCTATCTCACGATCTGAACACCGATCATCGATCTCAATTGGATCGATTGAGATCAGGTGATTACTCTTTTGATTTCTTAGTTTTCTACAAATCAAATGACCAACATTCTTATTCCTGAAACTTAAATCCGTGCTCTATGGTTTCTTTCCCTTACGAAAATTCTTCACAACAGTTTTATCATTAACGTTTAAACTAGAATCATTCATAGGCACAGGACGATCCTTTTCTTTTAATTCATCAATTACTTGTTCCAGAGATCTTTCAGGTGAAAACCTACATGGCAATTCTTTATCCATAGGGGTTTCATCAACAACATAAACTGATTCAATAAATTCTAGGCCATCAATTGAATTAACGACCTAGCTTTCAGTTATTGGTCTGTCCGAATTAGGGTTTACAATTAAAAGAGGGTTGACTGTAGCGTCGGCCTGGGTGAAGCCATTTCTGATCAGAAAGGTCTCCCAATTGTCAACTATTTCTGACAAGTGATAAACCAACAATATTTTAACGAGTCCATGGTGAAACATACTTGAATTGATACCCTGTCGATTATAATGCTTGGACATTTTGTAAATACTCATCAACAGGTAAAAAGGCATATCCAGCTCAAACCCTATGAAATTCATAAGTAAACAAATGTGGTACNTGTCAACTATTTCTGACAAGTGATAAACCAACAATATTTTAACGAGTCCATGGTGAAACATACTTGAATTGATACCCTGTCGATTATAATGCTTGGACATTTTGTAAATACTCATCAACAGGTAAAAAGGCATATCCAGCTCAAAGCCTATGAAATTCATAAGTAAACAAATGTGGTACAGAAAAAATAGCCCATATCGGCCTTCACATGTAACAAACTGCTTCAAAATTAAAAGGATACTGTGCCATCTAGGTTTTAATACAACAATAGGAATACCTTTTGTACAACAAGTGATTTCGCAGGAAGCCATGAATAAACTCCATGGGACATCTTCTAATTTAGCGTTCTTAAACCACCTCTCGCATTTCAATGGGAGTCCTATCACCTTGCTCATGAAATCCTCTATTAATTCCAACTATATATCTCCAATCTTGGCCTCGAAGTCATCAAAATTTTGTGCAAAATCTTTTGCAACCTGAAGATTATAGCCTTCGAACTTCTTGAGTTTTACATCCCATCCATGAGCCTTTAGGTCGTCAATAGTATCATCGTGGGATAGAAAATATTGGCATCCGTTCGGCTTGATACGAACCATGGGTGCCATTACCATTGTGGCGAGGATACACCAGATATAACAAGGGATAGGTTTAGGTTCCCAATGGATGAGAAATAGAGACAGGTCTAAGCGGAATTTAATGGAATAAAAATCACAGAGTCTGGGGGTTATCATAATTCAGACAGGAGAATTAGGAAAAACGAAAACTAGAGGGTTCATAAAATTCCAAGCCATCTCTCACGATGAGTGCCAAACTCTACAGAGTACAAAACCCTATGTGCATAATGAATGGTCTCATTAATGTTTCGGGCCAACAAGGTGAAACGAGAACGCAAGTACATTTTGCCTGTACTAATTTGCATGAATGTTGATATGACAATTGAACTCATGAGAACGATATCAACAGTTAACCAAGGTTGTTGTGCATTCCAACATTTCCACAATGAACTATATAACCAATGAATTCATGATAACCATAATTTCGATAGTGGATTAATCAACCATTTCATAAGATTTGAATTTTAATCATATATGGGTGGATTTTAAAACGATATTTCTAAGGTAAAATATTATGAAACCAAGCCAAGTTTTATGTTTTAAATTCATGCTTACAGTCATGAATTAAAAATAAAACAAAAAAAATGCAAACGAAAAACTCAATAAGGAAAACTTAACGCAATCATCGCCTCAAAACTCAGAAACATAAATGTTTACAAATGAAAGGTGGTGGCAGCTACATAAAGATATAATTTCTTTGTGGTGACTTCGATAAAAATCGAAAAAATTGGTGGCTGCCAATAGCTGGGTAATGCTAAATGACGGAGTCATGAGGGTTCCACTAACCATAGAAACGAAAACTCACGATGGAATACAAAATCCTAAGGCCAACTAATAATCAAAGAGCACACCAAAGTAAAGCAAAAAGGCCAATGCACACAAACATGCTATAGTGGCTGAAAAGGGGCCTCCCTCACTAGAGTGGGTATGCATCGCCTAAGAGGCGCCTGAGAATCCCTTCAAAATATCAGAGTTATCATAATCAATTATAAGGGCTCTTGTGGGATTAACAACGCAGTTGGTCAGATCCCCTTGGAGAGGTAATCCTCCATAAATGATGTGTGTTTTTTGACCATTATCTGACTCAGGGTACCTATAAAATAACCCCTGCAAGTAACCTATGTGGCTACCTATGTCAAGCAACTAAAGACACCATGATATAACCAATGCAAAGGTGAACAATTGTAAGTCAGGTCCATCGTATGGGTAGGGTAACAAAGCCCAGAATCTCAAAAGCACCGCCTCTCACAGTGGTAAAGGTTCTATCAAGACTTCCATATATGAATAGATCCCCAAAAGTATCTCTGACGCTAAGCAGGTATTGGAGGGATATCTCTGCAACTAAATTTGTGTGACCTCGTGCTTAACTCTGATGTGAGAAGAGCCTCCTAATGTCACCAATTATACAATGAATTTCACCACTTTCTTATTTAGACACATATGCTGAGTTTAATATCCTTGGATAAGTTTACTCACAAAATCCTATTCCAGGGCTCTATATCTTAAGCTAGTTTGTGCACCCTGAAAAATAAATCATCTCTAATCATATTTAAATTTATTAGTGTTACTTTTAGTGGCTTTGTTTACTCAAAAAATGTGGTTGTGAAACTGATGATGTTATGACTCAGCAAGTAAAAGAAATGAATATGAATATATTGAAAATTCCTAACTTCAATTCTCAATAAATGATAAGATTTAAAAAAATGCAAATTTCAATTCAACTCTACAATTTCAAATAAGATGCAATCTTTCCATACATGTATCAATATTAATGGAAAGAACCCAAAAGATCAAATTCCATAATGAAAAATGTATTATTTTTATATTTTTCAATATAAAGAAATGAAAATGAAAGGACTGAACAACAACTTGATATATAAACCCTACTGTAAGGAAAAAGAGACAAACCAACAAAGATATCAAGAAGCAAACACCCAACCCAAGATGTAAGGAAAACCAATGAAAAAGATGATGAGAAAGAAAAAACCACCTGAAAATATAACCAAAGGAAGGTTCCCTATCAATCTACAGGCACTTAACAATCATGAAAGAGATCCAAGACGACTCAACAACCATCAAAACTTATCCAGCAAACACCAAACTCAACAATCAAGAAAACATGGATGATGTACATGACTGTTCAGGAGAAAACCATGTATATACGTTGCCTACAGAACAACAACTTGCGTATGTACGTGTTTGTCAAAGGAAAACCCGCATATATGTATTAAAACAATGCCAGGTTAAGGATAAGGCCAAGAAACTCAGACTCAAAATGAAAATAGGTTGTCAAGCAATCAGACGACAAGAAACTCAAGGTAACTGAGAGAAATCAAAGGAGAAAAACACTTCAAACCCCAAAAAGAAGATTTTATCCCTAGTATGGTCGCCAATTCTGTTACGAGGAAAATCACTCCATGGCATGGGGTAAACCACAACAGACGGAGATGACTACATAAATCAACTCTAATCTCAAGTATTCTATATAAATAAACATGCTAACAAGATAAGATAAAGAGCTTACCTCATCCAAACGTTCGATGAAGTCCATCGTTGAGCACTTGAATCAAAGCTATACACCTGCAACTTCTCCTGAACAACCAATATACACAAGCATATGGTGATAATATATAAATTTAGCACATATAATAGCATAATCCATCAAAATTTATAGCAAATACGCCCATGGAATAATAATTAAAATATTTGAAAGACATTAATTGGACAAGAAAAGAGTATTTCTATTAGAATGTAATCAACAAAAGTGTATGAATGACAAACTTCTGTGTCGGCACGTTCAGAACCAAGAAACTAATTCCCTTCTAGCTGGGCCTCCACCACTTCAATCCTCCAACAAAGGCAAGCTCATATAAGAGAGACAATGAGGTTCTCCATCAAATAGGGAAGAGCTTGGGGGCTGAACAATGTTGTAACGTCCCCAACCACCAACAGGTCGGGCATCGTCACTGAGTAAACACATTTTTTCTCTGATACCAATTTGTAATGTCCCTAACCACCAACAGGTCAAGCATCATCACCGAGTAAACATCCTTTTGCTATGACACCATATTGTAATGTCTCCTGACCACCTAGGCCGGGGAACACTACCTCAGACAGAGCTCTTATGTGGAAATATTCAAATATAAACTTAACAGGAAATGAAAGAGATAATATGGAAACATTCATGCAGCAAAACACATGATATTATTACAAGAATCACATACATGCACTTAAATACATCATTTAACCATTAAGCACATAAAAGAGATACGTATCTCTTAATTGAAGTACACCAACTGCGTGCATACCTTCCACATACCTCCCAGCCTTAGACCACACTGCTCATCATTCTCAGCAGTGGGTCACCCCCGAGCTGAGACTAAAATCCACTGGATAAGGGATTCCTAGGCTAGGAAGGGACATCAGGAAGTTTCACAATACAACATAAAGGATTTCCTCCTAGGAGCCACTTATGCCCACAACTCACAGACTCTCATTCTCCACATGCCTGTCCCACCCCAGGAGTATACATTTTCACTATCCCACAGTCCATTGGCTGCTTCACCTCCCTTTTTGGGGCTTCAACAATAGGATGGATCATGAATTCTCAAAGCTTTGTAGCTGCTACTGGACTCCCTCCAAGAGAACGCACTTCCTCAACACACTCTCTCACCTAAAGAGAGTCGCTCACAAGCTTGACAACCTGCTTCTTATATCCATGGGCCTGGCAACCCACTTCTTCACTCCCACTCTCAGATAACCAACAATATCTTCGATGAACTCCTTAATAATTCAACTAAGGTATAGGTATGTTGGTCCTTTTGGAAATGCATAGGATATGGCTCAATGTTGGTAGGCTCCCAAGGTTCATGCGTGATCAGAGGTGTGTGCAGGTTTCAGAGGTCAACGAAGGAGGAAAAAAAATGGTTGTTTACATGAATGCTCCCTCTCAATACCTGCGTGAGTGGGGAGCATGGAGGGGAATGGAGATCCTACCCACAATGACGCATTCCTCCCATAAAACTTCATGTGCCCAGGTTGACACATGGATTTCTTGGGAGCTCATCCCTCTCCACTTGTAGTTTGTTCCCTTTTCCCAAAGGAACTTAGGATATCAGGGTTTATTTCCCAACTTTATTATTTTTAGGAAATACATTATAATATTCCCTTGGGTTAAGCCATCAAGCTTAGTCCCTTCTCCTAGCCTCTCATCCCCCCCCTTCCCTTACCCAACCTAGTG
Source organism: Picea mariana (assembly GCA_032191745.1). Taxonomy (NCBI): domain Eukaryota; kingdom Viridiplantae; phylum Streptophyta; class Pinopsida; order Pinales; family Pinaceae; genus Picea; species Picea mariana. The sequence continues at coordinate 92,310 of JASDQU010685015.1, read as the reverse complement.
GATCTTAGTCCCCCATAACTCTTTCTTCGTGGTCGGTCTGCATGTAGCTATGTTTTTATATTGATAATATGAATATTTACATGTACAGAACAAGCTCATGGCCTTTAACATCTAGGCTCTCCATCCTAATAAACACATAATCCTACCAACTTATAATTACTTGTCTCACCAGCCTACAAAACATGTTACATTCAGAATTACAATTGGGGCTCGAACTTGGGATATTACAATCCCCTCCCCTTATTTTTGCACTGTCCTTAGTGAAACTCATTTACACAACATCAACAAGATTTTCAAATTCTTCAAAAAGATGTGGATATTTTTCCCGCATATCATCTTTGTGCTCCCATATTGCATCCTTAGGACCGTACCAAGTCCACTAGACCTTTACAAGCCTTATGGCTCGATTCTGGAGCTTCTTGCTTTTCCGGTCCAGTGTGCGCACCGAATGTACTTGTAAATTTCCTTCTTTCTCCACCTGAATCACATTCCAATCAATCACATGATTAGCATCAAGTATATATTTCTTGAGAAATGAGACATGAAATACGTTATGAATATTCATGCATGCAGGAAATTCAAGCATATAAGATACTGGTCCAATCCTTTCTAGAATTTCAAACGGTCCACAATATCTGGCTTCCAACTTGAAACAGTTTCCCAACTTCATGGAACTTATGTTGGATTTCACCTTCAAGAAAACATAATCACCCACCTTAAAATCCCTGTAGGTTCTACCTTTGTCAGAATAGATTTTTTGACTGTCTTGGGAAACCTTCAAATTTTTCTTAATCTTTAACAATTTCTCTTCCATTTCCCCGAGCAACTCTGGCCCAATTATTTCTCTATCAGTCGGGTTGTCCCAACCTATTGGTGTGTTGCACTTTCTGCCATAAAGTGCCTCAAATGGGATCATCTTTAGTGATGCTTGGTACCCATTATTGTAATAAAACTCTACCAAGTGTAGGTAGTCTTCCCATCTAGATGGTTTTTCCATCACATACACTCTTAAGATATCTTATATCACTTGATTTACTCTTCCTGTTTTTCCATCAGACTCAAGATGATAGGCTGTGTTGAAGTTTAGGTTCGTTATGAACCCCTTGAATAATCCTCTCCAAAAATTTGAGGTAAATTTTGGGTCTCTGTCAAACACAATTATTTTGGGAATATCGTGCAATAGTGTTATTTCCCTCCTATAAATATCAACAACATTAGATTTCGTGTGAGTATTCTTCAAGGGAATAAAATGGGTAGCCTTCGTAAGCTTATTGATGCAGTCCCCCTACCTCAGTAGGGTTCTACAAACTCCCGGTCTCTAGATCGATCTTCTTCTGAGCTGAAATGGCTCTTCAGGCTCCTGCTGGAACCCTTTGAACGAATCCACAGGTCCCTTATTGAAACCCACCTGTGCGTATGAGAACTAAGCACGAGCTTCACCCCCACATGATCACCGGTTGTGACCACATGCCTTATCCAAAAGGCGCTCATCGCATTTCGCGATTTCACGAGTCAGGACTCCCTGTCTCACGACTCCTTCACTCTTGAACTCCCGGTTTCTGAAATGATGAAAAGGGCTTAACTCCATAGCTGGCTCCTCCCTTAACGCTTGAACATGCGACCACTACCCGTGACCATGATCCACTTTTCAGAATTTTGTAATTCACGATTTCGCAATTCCAGCTGCAAACGATTCTAGGTCCTTCGAACTCCCGGGTCCCGAAATGTTGAAAAGGTCTTAATGGTCTTTGGCTCCTCCCTTAGCCTCCGTCCACGTGACCACCACTCCGTGTCCACACACTTAACGCCAAAGCGCTACTGGATTTCACGATTCGGGGAATCAAGATACAAGCGTTCCCCTGTTCTCTATCTTTTGAAATGCTGAAACCCGAAAAGGGATTAACGACTCCTTGGCTCCTCCCTTAAACCTTCTCCATGTGACCCGGTCCTGTTCCCTGGTGCTATTCCTCTGAACGCTTTCGGGGTTTCACGATTCAGGGAATCACAATGCAAGCATTCCGCTCCTTTATTTTTCGAATCCCTGGTCCACAAAATTATGAAATATCTCCCTCTGAGAGATCAACGACCCAGGCCCTTCTGGAACCAACAACTACGATCCCACTGGTTTGATGGCTCAAAATATTTCAGGCCTTTCCTCAAAACCTTGACCGCTTTCCANTAATGGTCTTTGGCTCCTCCCTTAGCCTCCGTCCACGTGACCACCACTCCGTGTACACACACTTAACGCCAAAGCGCTACTGGATTTCACGATTCGGGGAATCACGATGCAAGCGTTCCCCTGTTCTCTATCTTTTGAAATGCTGAAACCCAAAAAGGGATTAACGACTCCTTGGCTCCTCCCTTAAACCTTCTCCATGTGACCCGGTCCTGTTCCCTGGTGCTATTCCTCTGAACGCTTTCGGGGTTTCACGATTCAGGGAATCACAATGCAAGCATTCCGCTCCTTTATTTTTCGAATCCCTGGTCCACGAAATTCTGAAATCTCTCCCTCTGAGAGATCAACGACCCAAGCCCTTCTAGAACCAACAACTACGATCCCACTGGTTCGATGGCTCGAAATATTTCAGGCCTTTCCTCAAAACCTTGACCGCTTTCCATGTGTCCTCCTTGATGTACTGTCCTGGTCCTTTCAGTGTTTTCTATGAAACACCGACCAGTTTCCACGTGTCCTCCTTGATGGATGATCCTGGTCCTTTCGCAAATTCTCCTTTCACGATTTTTGGAGACTTTTCACTCTCAGTCTCCCGGTGTCCAAATCCCCGAAATGTGGGTCTCTTGACATGCATCCTCTGAGATGGACATTCCCAAATGCTTTCGAGACTTTGATAGGTCCTCTCTCTCCTCTATTCTTACGAGGGTTAAACCTCGAGCATCTTTTCTGGATATGACGGCTCATGGTAAATTGACACTTCTCCCTCGAAGTTTCTACCGTCTGTTCTACCCTTCTGTGTGACTTCCCAGGGATTAAACCCCGCGCACCTTCTTCTGGATCCGATGGCTATCAGTCCTCTACACTATATATGATGGCCCATATCTAATCTTCTGCATGTTTCCCAGGGACTAAACCCTTGCACGTATCCTTGATCCAGCGACTCTCATGCCAATGCACTCTCGATCCAACGACTGACGCGTTTTTGCAGTTTCATGTCTCTGGGAGTCGAAAGACTCTTCCTCTTTTGTTTCCCGGTACACGAAATGATGAAAAAATTAAACCATGCACACCTTACTTCGGCATCAACAGTTGTTGATACATGCCTCCAGATATGATGGCTCAGATTTGAACATCCCCTATGTGTGCTCCTCCTGTCTGAACACTGATCTAATGGTCCAGAACTCATCTTCCTAGCTGATCTAACATCAGTTGTGCTCTTCCTCCTAATCTTTCTTGGATTTTTTACTTAGAAGATTTTCTATGTTTCGAAGGTCTCGACCTTCGACTCTTCCTCTTGCGAGCCCAGTTTCTTTGGGTCTCGTCTGTGTTATAGAAACACTCCCCCTCCCGAGCTTTGTCAACTCAAAAACCTCGAAAGGTTTTCTCTGTGCATGTTCTTCTCACGCTTTCTCTTTTGAGCTTATGGTCTTAGGACAAGTCCACTCTCACACACTCCTGGTGCTACTAATTATTTCTCTAAACTCAGATCTGAGAAGTTTTCTTGGAAAGAAAACTCCCTATGCCCACCTGACGTTCTTCTACTCGATGCACACCTTGCAGAGCCTACAGAGTATTCAACAACTTTGTGAGTGTCTTCTCTTCGACACTTCCCTTTCCCCAGAACTTGAAATAGAGTTCTCTGATGCACTCTATGCACTCTCTTAATGCCCTCTTGGAAAAGCTCTACAGAACCTTCAGTAGTTCTGTCTTCCCTGAACTTGAAACATAGTTCCTTCCTGTGCACTCCTTGCACCCGTGCTGATGAAGGTTCAATGCTATCCCTCTTGAGCTTTTCTGAGGTTACCTCACCTCTGTCAACGCACACCTTGCGGACTATGTGCACTCCTTACACTCGAAAAATCAAAGACGAGAAGAAATTGAAACTTCTAAATTACTTCACCAGTTATGCATTTAAAACATGAAATGCATAAAAGCATGTAAACACATACAAACAATTCATGGGAGGAAAAGATACTCTTCTATTAATTCAGAAATGCCTATACAATGTGTTTACAAAGGTTGGACTGTAACAAGTCTCATCTCTCTCTCTTGAGACCTCTCTGCCATGGTCTCTCCTCCTATCTCTCTACTCTAATTTATCAATTACAAAATGAGGGCTCCTATGAGCTTATCCTCAACCACTGTCTCTAAGCTATCGCTATCACAGAGAAAATCCTATGGCTACATTACATAAATGGATGCCCAGTCCTGACTAAGTCCTGGGTTTGTTGTAGGCAACCATTAAAGGAAACCTCAACCACTACATGTACAAAGGCATGGTCTGGCATTAAAATCCTTACAAAATTTATTGAAATTTCTAATTTCAAATTTGAGAGGGTTGCGCCTCTCCCTTTCTCCATTAAATGCATACTGGATGTGCTGGCAGGCTGGCATGCTGCTGACATGGAGCGATGCTCCTGCATTATACTCAACTAGAAAAATCATGATCTCCTGATCATGAGCTCCTCTTCTCCAGTGTTGAAATCCACCTAGATCCCAAACTTTCCCTTNGGATGTGCTGGCAGGCTGGCATGCTGCTGACATGGAGCGATGCTCTTGCATCATACTCAACTAGAAAAATCATGATCTCCTGATCATGAGCTCCTCTTCTCCAGTGTTGAAATCCACCTAGATCCCAAACTTTCCCTTGGAGCTCTCCATCTTCTCCTCTGTTTCGCTATTGCTGCTGCTGCTACCTTGTTTCTCTTGCAGGCTCCCTTCTGCTCAGCTTCTCATTGCTGGCAGTCTCTTCCGCTGAACTCAACATCATCCTTTTGATTTTTTTAATTACCTCATCCAACTTCTCCAGTGGCTTTCTCTTTGTATGCAGTCTTCTCTACCGCACTTCTGTCTTCTCAATGGGTAGATCTGCTCGATCTCCCCTGCTATCTCTATCTCTCTTTGTGGCACTAAGTGGCCACTCTGCTGCAGACTCCAGCTTTGCAGTCTCCTCATTGAACTGCTACTCAACTTCTTCCTGTGGCAGTTTTGCTGCTGCCATTTCTCCTGCTAGCATACTTTCAACTTCTCCTCAGGATGGTATGTTCCAATACTTGCTTCCAACTTAGCCTGTTGGATGTGCAAACTTTGCACCATCACCCTCCTTTCTAGGGCTTCTAATTCTTCACACAAGTCAACAAAATCCATGTTGTCTGCTTCCTCTTCTTCTTCTTCTTCTTCTTCTTCTGTAGCTTCCAGTACTACAGTGATTTCCTGTCCAGCTTCCTGGCTGAAAATTTTGAGCTATTCTGTTGAATGCTCATCTTCTGCTTCTTGGGCAAATGTCAGTTTCTGCTCCATTTCTTCCTCAATGACAGTTTCTACTGGCCGTCCTCCTGTTGTTGCTGCATCTGCAACACATGCTCTGGCCTCAATTGGGCTACTTGGTAGGAACACCTCTATTCCTCCAATGATCAGAATTCTCTTCCGATTCTCTCCTATCAGCACTCCTTGATGATCTAAACTCTCCTCTGAGTTCATGAGACTTTTAGACAATCTCATCTCTTTCCCCTTGCCCACCTGGAAATTTGGGAATTTTCTGCTGCCCACCTAGCAGTCTATGAGATCGTCTGATCCCATCTCATTTCCCACTTGGAAATATGAACTTTCACCACTTCCCCCTTGGCAGTATGCAATACCTTCCACTGATCTCTTTCCATTGCCCACCTGGAAACTTGAAAGTCCACTTCTGCCCACCTGGTAGTTTATGAGATCCTCTGTTAATCTCATACCATTGCCCACCTGGTAGTTTATGAGATCCTCTGTTAATCTCATACCATTGCCCACCTGGAAAAATGAATTTCTATGGTTGTCCTCTTGACAGTCTATGAGATCCTCCAATGATCTCATTTCATTGCCCACCTGGAAATTCGAAAATTCATCCCTGCCCTCCTGGCAGTTTATGAGATCTGAAAATGATCCCTCTTCCTCATCACTGAGGGTTTCTTCGACTTCTGTCTCACAGATGAAAAGCAACTCTATGTCATTGAGGCTTTAAGCATACCTCAACCACTTCCTCAACGCTTGTTGCTATTTCCTGGCCAACAACTTTTGAACAAGCCATTTGGCTTTCTTGTTCAGAGGCCATTCATACCTCCAGTGTACTTTTGCCTCTTGCTGCATCTTTAAAGTCAGCTGTTCCATTCTTTCCCTTATCTCAGTGAGTTCGTTGTCAATCTATGCTTTACTCATCTACTGGTGGTATCCTCTTCCACCACGCTCATGGCCTTCAGTAGCCATTTCCATCTTTCACCTACCCTCCTGGAAAGCGTATGGATCACTCTATGTCTGAGAGCATCTCCATGTCCTCCTACATCTCGCCTGGCTGTGTATCATTTGCTACACACCTTGCAACAATCTTCAAAGAGCATCATTATTCTGTCTCCTCCTTCATCCGCTGTCTCCTTTGCCTGAAGTCTACAGATGAAAATATCATCTCTGATACCACATGATGCAGTCCCCCTACCTCAGCAGGGTTCTGCGACCTCCCGGT